>JAMBLF010001346.1:0-104591 GCA_030578115.1 Leucoptera coffeella
AGCATTGTGTCGGTCTTTGTTACCGTATAATCAGTATCCATAAATATGAATAACCTCACTGAAATCAACAATTTGGACAATCATCATAGACCAACTATACAGAAACTGCTTACGCGTCGCTTTAAATAATTAATTAGAATAAAATAAGAACGTACCTACGCATTCTCTACTATCAAGGATTATTTCATTGTAAAAGTACCTCGTTCTGTGTCGCCCTACGTGAAATAATCAAAATAGAATAGATCAATCGTTGCAAGTAACTATCGATAGCCTTTTTAGTGAAGCAGAGACGTTAGTTAGCGTATGTGTATATTTCTGTTTATTTTTAATAATGCATACATTATTAAATTTGTCGTGTCCACTATTACCAAACAACGGTTACTATAGTGACAAGGTTACTGGGTGTGAGTGAATCAAAAGAGATTTGTTAGGACCGGTCCAGGTGGCGATCGATAGTCTCTACTTATCATCTTAGGTTGAATCTATCTGCATGTTTGTTGAAAACTGAAACGCCAGTGGCAATACGGAATGTGAGACTAAATCAAATAACATGAATTCGTAGAATCAACCAACGCAAAGTAAATATATAAACATAATTTATGACTTAAATATCATCAGTTTATTTGGGGAAGACAAGGATATTGTGCAATGTCACTTGTCGGTAACTATGTCGCTTAGCAATATTTAGGTTTCTTAGCAGGCGACTAAAGAATTTTGGGGTACATTAAAATTAATGAACATTGGGCTACCATCTCTTATAGGTATTCTTTTCTAACGCACCATGACAAATAATGACAATACCAATAGTTATGATACAGATTAGTGGGAAGAATGATGTCTCCAAGGTTTTGAGAGTTATAAGTATTTCACACCCTAGTTATATATTATATAAGCATCAATATACATTCGCGACCTATAATCTCATTTGAGACGTAAAAAACATCCTTTACTCAATAATCAGCATGATTATTGGGGGTTGTGATGTTTAAGGAACAATGGTAATAGGTCGCTAAACCAATAGATTCCGTATACCATTAGTCTCCTTCGACATTCCGGGAAGAGCGGCAGCTAGGAAACATTCTTGTTACGTTCCAGCTATCACGAGACTTCTACATAAAAGGAAGTCTCGTGAAAAGTTACATCTAACGTAATAGGTATAGCTGTGTCATCATGTTATTACAGATGGAGAAATAAGTCCGCAAACATAGCGAAAAAATCGGGTGATTATTTTACAAAACAAACAAACGCATTCACGACCATTAACCCTTGCGGGGGTAGTCAGAGGTTCAGGTTTCCATCTTCACAATTGCGAAGGTAGTAATTCTATGGACACCTTGAACCCACGTGTTAACCCGATAGTCAGTACTCAATGTGACAGGTTGTCAGCCATGTCGCCATTTACAAGCACTAACTAAGGTTTCCTCACGATGTTTTTTTTCTTCACCGTATAATTCGATGCATTTCGTAAATGTGTTTTTATTACGAAAATGTACATAGAAATTCATTAAAATTCATTTCCATTGGTACCATGCTCAAGAGGGATTTGAACCCTGTACCCTCTGATACAGAGCCAAGCCACAAACAACTGAGCTACGTCGAATTATGATTATTTTAATACAATATAACTCACGTGTTTGGAAATCACGTACGCATACTATTTTCCGATTAACAAACAAAATAAAAGTAAATATGTAACTACAAACTAAAAACAAATAAAAAAACACTTAAATCTAACATAAAGTAAATTTTAATTAAATTTTCCGATTAACTATCGTTGTGTTTTCTATTGGATGTTTTGGATTAATTAATTCTAAACTGCATGACTAATTCCTGAAATTCTTTCACAATACCTACCGAAAACCTGAGTAAAATAACATTATAAATTCTCATACTAATAATGCGACTTAGCCCACGGGTAAACATTACTATTTTGATTATATAGTTTATATGAAAACGTATAGTAATGTGAACATTTACATACCCAACCCATGCGTCATGATAAAATTACACAGTTAACCATGACATGCAATGAAAATCATGCATTTATGATCATTCACGTGTATGCTTAAGGGGCTCGAGTTCCAAAGAAGGATGACATTTATGGTGAGAAAAACATCCTGAGAACACCTGCCTAGTTCTCAAAACTGCAAATAGACAGGATTTGTAAACGGCGGCAACAGTTACCACCATTTACGTTGTATACTGATTGTCAGGTAGAGAGGGTTTGTAGCGGTCATACATAGTGAAAGTGTTCATTAAAGGGTGGGGTACCCAATCTCTACTCTGTAAGAGGTACGGGCGTGGAGCGTACTGATGTCTTATATGACATTGTGGATTTTAGGCTTACTACATACGTCATACATCCCATGCTTATTATGTACCATCATCTAATTCTTCAAACGTCCTACGAAATTCTAGAAAGTAAGATATGCAGTTTGCGTCTTTTTAAAGACAAACGCGTTCATGACCATTAACCCTTGCGGGGGTAGTCAGAGGTTTAGATGTCCATCTCCGTAATTGCGGAGGTAGTAATTCTATGGTTACCTCGAACCCGCGTGTTGACCTGATAATCAGTACTCAATGTGACGGGTGGTAAGCCATGTCGCCAATTACAAGCACTAACCATTACTGTTCCTGTTGAGTCCTTTATAGTTACTTCCCATAATAAACGAGACAAGCTAGATCATTCGATAAGAAGCTGACCTGAGGATTTGGTAAGTTTCCATGAGGAAAATTGAACATCTATTGTGTTTGATGTAAGTTTTCTTTGCGGAGAAAAAACAGGTAGCTAATCTTCACACGAGTGGGAAATACCTAAGAGTAAATATAACAAATTCGATACGACTAAGTAACCGTTACTTATTTTGTAATTCGCCATTACCCAGTACTAAGCAATGACGAGGTAATAGCGGATTATTAAATATTCACGGCACTGTCGAGCCATTGGGGTGGACTCACGAAGTTGATAATAATGAAGTTGAAGTCGCTATGTAACTGTCATTTTAATGTTTGTTAAATCATTCACTAAACTAATACATATTGAAGTAACTAAAATTTAATAGTCATTGTTTAGTTTATTGAACTATTCTGCCTACCCTGAGCACCACTGACCAAGCACATAATATGAAGAAATTAACTCTTATATAGTTATACTAATATTAATTTATGTCCGTAAATAAAAATGCATAATATATACGCGATAATTCCCGTTTTTCTTATAAAATAAATTAAAATTGCGAGTTTAGGCATTGTAATAAGTAACCAAGGAGATGTTTCCTTGCCTCCAAGGTTCTGTCCACCCTGGAAGGGATTAAAGACCCTCACTGTATATATGTCTTTAAATATTCTTAGTTTAATCTTATGTATATATACATAAGATTAAACTAAGAATATTTAAATACAACATAAGAATGGAACATTTGCCCATGATGAGTATGTTTTAAATATAATTCACAAAAGAAAATATTTTGTATTAAGCTAATTACCATTTTCTAAAATGTCTATGTAATAGCTACCTACCTCTATCAATTGTCTTAAGTATGAATATTTTAACAACCTTCAAGGCCATATCTCCAAACGGGAAAGACAGAGCACTACTTGCTAATTAAGAAGCATTCACTATATATGAGCCTGTTTAGAGTCAATGTGATAAGTGGCTTATCATCCTTATACATTGTGAATATAACTTATCTTACATACATTTTACACACATATTAAAACCATAATAACATATTTTTATTATTGTGATGCACAGAAATTTAATATTTTTTATTATTGATTGATTTGAATTCTATAACACATTAATTACTAAAGAGATGTTATTATAATGTTTGTAAGTCTGTATTCACCCAGAAAGAAATTGTAGAATGTGAATCTATGTATGCTATTTGATTATTAATTGAAAAATCACTCTTAATTATGAAATATGTTAAAATTCATATTTGTAATAGTTAAATATGTATTATAATCTAATTATATTTAGTATTTGCCACCATCATAGTTAAATAATTATTGCAAAAATTTTAACAGCTATTAGCTTGACAACAAGCTATGAGTAATTTAAGTTTTTCGTTTTGTTTACATCTGTGAGCATTGCAAACTTCAATCGCAAAACAAACATACTGAATCATGAATGTTACCACACATACCTACACTAAATATTTATGGAACAATTCAGACGCAAATTATAAAAACAACAATACAACAATAACATATAAATATTTTTATTTATAAACAACGGACTTTGGTTTGTAACTGTATTGTATTAAAGTTTATGTAAAATTTATATTCTCAGATTGTTAAATAAATTATGCACAACATTTAGTATATCAGCCCCGAACTGGTCTAGCATGTAAAAAGAATGCTAACTCGCTGCCATTCTTCCTGGTAGTTTTAGGACAGGACTAGGGGGTAAATAGAATCTATTGTATAATAACTATATACTGGCAACCTGTCATCAACATTTGATACGACATCAAAACCCTAATATTTATACAAAAAAGTGAACTAACATTCGTTGCGGGTTAGTAGGAGATTCATACGTCCATCTTTTTAATATTAGACTATTTATATCTGAGCATTCACACTAACTATCAAATAATCAGTACCAACATGCAGTGTTCCCTGACAGAGTGAAGAGGCAATAGTTAGGCTTTTAATAAATCTATTCCACATTCAGAATCGGCAGGTTTCTTTACAATGTTACTACTTGCAGAAGTGACATTGTATGTTCGAAGTAACCAAAGTGTACATAGAATGTTTTGTAATACAGGAAATTGATACTGTGCCGATTCCAGATTCAATGCTATCAAAGGACCTATGCAGTCATATTAAGAGGCAGTCCCTTTTCACTGCATCAAAGTTTTATTTTATTTTGTGTCCCATGCTCTGTGATGTAAAAGAATGCTAACCAGCTGCCATTCTTCCTGGCATGTCATAGGAGGCAACTAAGATACAATGGGTCTAACTATTGGGTGATGGTCGAGCAATCAAGTTCCACTATGGCATCCCAATATTCATGATAAACAGTGACTTTTAAGACATAAGTAGTTCTGTCCACCCCGAAAGGGATAAAAGGACGTGAATGTATATGCATATAAATGGTATTGTTAAGTGAGCAGTGAATAAAGTGCTTCATTTCTTTCTTTCTCTAGCTAGATAATGGAAACCATTTGGATTTTTACTCTATTGTCTCACCTAGTTTTATAAGCAGGTAGCTAAAAAGTGCATGGAAAAGCAAATAATCTAAGTAAACACTATCAATGCCCACACATAACTTCATTCATAATATTTACTAAGCATATCTTATCTTATAGTACTACTGTGTAACTTACTGATACAGCCTATCTACTTATCTATCAATATTTACTAAAACGAATGTTGATACCTCTTGACGGTGCAATAACCTGACTATTGCAGGAAGATAATACTAGCAATATTCATACAAATGAAACCTTAGTAGTTAAAACCTACAGTAAGATAATAACTTACTATAGCTACCATTTTATGGGTTATGGCTAATAACTTGATAAGGCAGATAATATAAATTAATTATGTGTCTTACTTCATAGTTTTTAAAGGAGTATTTAATTGAAATGTTTAATATCTCTGAGCATTAAATATAGTCTATTATTGCTTACACAAGTTTAATGAGGTAATATTGTTTCTCAGAGGGTTCCTTCTTACTGGACACCAATAAAACGTTGTTTTGTGTCAGTTTTCAAATCAGGTGCTACCGGAAGACCAGTGATGCAGCCTAGCTGCATCATATAACTACTAAGGCAGCACCTTTTCATTGCATCAAAGTTTTTCATTCTTTTGTGTGTTTAATTTAATTTGAAGCAGTGAATAAAGTATTTTTTTTCTTTCTATGTGATTGTTCTTTAACAACATTTTGGAACGGTTCATTGTTTAGGATATTGTGGGTTAACAAAGTACGTTAACGAAGAGGTTTTTACTCAGAGTAGTAAGACACAAAATATAATCTGCATAGAATCAAGCACACATTTCATGGAAAAAAGTTACTTTATTAGCAGTTACATTAAGCTTGTAACTTGTGTTTTTATTATATGCTCACAAAGGCCTGTTTTAATGGTAGTTAGTATCGCATTATTTATAGAAAAATATCTGTACTATTTATTGCACTAAGATATAACCTTTGTCGTAAATTTCTTTATCTATACAAATAATACTTGCTTACTGGTCTACATTTTCATAATCATTGCAAAGTTTATTGATCGAAGGTTTAATAGATTTTGATATACAAACACTTCAGATTTTACTAGGTACTCATGGCAGTTATTTATTACTGACGTTTTTAACTATCTATCTGAGTTTAAATACGGAAAAGAATAAAGAAATTACACATACATACAACTGCATTCAAGTTCAGTAGTTATACTAATTTAAAATTTATGTTTTGTAAACAAAATGAATAGAAGTTACCTTTCTAAGAGATATATTTAATATCTTAGAATTGTAACTAATCATTTTTCAAATTTAAAATACTTTGATAAGTATCTTATCAAAAGAAAGTTACTACATGAAATTGATATGAGAAAAAGTACCTAAATTTCGAATGACATTGATTTAGTGCAAATGACCTACTGACCGCAAGAACTTTTGAACTGTTAGAAACAAAAATTTAAAACTGGCATAATGGTAATTCCAAGTTTATTTTGTTGTCACGATTTTCTCCTCGCAAGATCTGTCCCGTAATTAAATAAACACGGAACTAGATGAAACTCAATATTTACATAATGTTAATCCCGTTACATTCTAAGCCTGATCTAGGTATATAGGATTTAAGTACTTACGCTGTAAACTGCATGTTCTCATTGACGAATTTCGCTCCCATGATACACCCAGGGGTATCTGCTTTGTCAGAAAGTTGCTGAAACTCTACATTATCCAAGATCGCAGCCTTATCTTCATTATTATGGCTCATTTTGTCATTTGATAAACTTTTAGACCTATATCGTCCATTCTGTTGAGGCTTTTCATTTAAATTTGTATGCACTCCATTTGATAGCTTTGTTGCGCTATTTTGATGATTTTCTTCGATTTTATTTGACATCGCGCACTGTAAAAGTTTTGAAAAATGTCACACGCACACGTCACGTCACAGCCTCAACTGTCAAGCGAGCGAATGCCGCCAACCGACTGACTGGTGGGAGATCAATGTTTCTGTTTTACACTCGCCTGTTTACATCACGCGAATAATGTAAATGGTGGATTGAAGATGCTATTGTCCGCTGACCTACGCCTATATAGAGAAGAAACGTTCACAAATTGGCCGCTTTATGCTCCTACGAGGCTCTATTGCTCGCAAAAGCGTGTAAAAAGTTTATTTTCGCCAAATTCAATGTCACAATAGTAATAATGCTAATAGAAAAACGTCTCCGCTCACTGTGAAACCGAATGAGACGAAACAATGATGGTAAAAACAATTAGATGACACAAACGACTAACTACTTACAGTTTTCATTTACTTAACTCGCGGAAGTAATAATTTTTAATTGCTAGATTAGGTACGTATTTATTCATTCGGACGGTTTCTCTCTTACCGTCTCTTGCAACTGCATCTACAAAATCCTTGAAAGGGTATACAGAACTGATGCGTTCTGATGTATGTTGCACTGTGCTAATATAGCTAAGTATATATAGAATATAATATTACATAGGTAGGTAGGTGCATATTCCGCACCTACCCATGTAATATTTGTATCCCTTTACCAAATATCTCATATATCCACGTTTATGGAAGGAACCGCACCCGCTTTTAATTATCTATATATTAGCTTTGTTATGCACATAGCTCTACCATATTAAACCTATAATTAGGTACATATATGACTTCACGTCCTTTGATCACTTTCAATATATACAGAACCTAATTGTCACTCATTCATTTGGCATTCATTTCGAAGGTGTGTTAAGTTAGGTTATACGGAATATAAATCCACAAATAAGAAGAGAGATTTAGTATAATAATACAATGTGACCACTTATATACGAGTATAATATGGTTTATTCTTTAATTAAATATTCCAATACCTAATAAACAAGTCACGTGATAACTAAGGTTGTTTTATCCTCGACTGCAGCAAGAAGGTTGTTGTTTACTATTCATACTCCTTGCAGCACGTGTTTGGCATACTTAAATATATTTTAATTAATTATGCCCATGCTACTGTTTATGTGTTATCTGATTTTTTTCAATACATAGGTAACTTACCTAAAAAGGCGTGGCTTCATAAGGCTAAGGCTATGCAACGGAAGGTTTGGTGTTTGATCTCTATCTGGAGCACGTAATCGATAAAAAATAATATTGCTATAGACAAATTTCGAAGAAGAAGAAGAAAGACCTTTCAAATGATGGAAGGATACACAAAGACTAGGAATATTGTGTCACATTGAGTGCCGTATATTCGATGTGGACTTAAATGAATTGGCACTGACTGCTTCATAATGGATGGTTGTGTATACTTATGTTTGGACTCACCCAAATTAAGCAACATTACTTTCTTAGATTTTATGATTCAGTTGGATTCAGACTCAATTCAAGGTATATTGTCACATGCAGTTGGTTTCGATGAGACAAAACAGTTCATGAACCTGTAACTTTAGACAATGGCTATAACATAACATAAACAACATAACATTCGCATCATGACTTGAGTGCCTATTTCCGAAATTTCTAATACCTACATGTTAGGTATATACCACTCAGAGACCACATTTCACTAGATAGGCAGCACCCAACCTGATAGGTAAAGAACCGTGTCGCCGTATACAAGCTAATGATAGGCAAGTTTCCTCATGATGTTTCCTCTCATCGTTAGTAAAGTCGTTAGTCACTCATGGCTCTGTCTACAAAGCCACATTATTTATCTAAAATTCACGGATTTCGGTATTCTATATTATAGCATAGAATAGTATTATATTATCTGTGACATAGATAATAATGTAGAGATCGCGCCACATACGGTGGCAGTTGGAGGCGTCGCCACAGTCGCGTAATTCAGTGTTACCAGTAAACACGCCAAAACTAGCACTCACTGTGCCATACGGCTCGAAACATTATAGGTTTCATTTGTAACGATCTTTGGTTGCAGAGCTATAAACTCAAATAAAACAAATTAATATATCAAAGTCAAAATATGTTTATTATACTATTTCAAACATGATTAATAATTAACGGGACTTATCCTTCTTATTATATATTACATATATTATGTGTTCCTTCACTCTGTCCGCAATAGACCGTTTAGTCTGTTCGACATAGGATTTCCCACAGCTGCAATCAATCTTATACACACCCTTATATCTTATATCATGAGTATAAATCGCGAATCTCTTAAAACTATTATTTCAAACATGGCACTGAGCATTGTCTTTACATATTTTTTACCGAGGTTAGATCAGCGGAGACCCTAGCTTGGAGAAGAACTAACAAGAAACTCCGGAAATCAATTTATTATAATCACCCTTAACAAACATAAAAATTACAAAGAGTGGGCAAAAAACACAACGCTGGTAATACTAAATTTACTTTTCATACAAAATAACACGCAATGGCGGAAACGTCAAATTTAGTTCCAAGTTTGGCTACTGCCACCGTATGTGGCGGGTACTCTATTATGATAAAAGAACATAACAATGAATAATTGTAAAACAATTAATGAATTGAATTGTATGAAATAAATGCATCATAACATTACAATTTACGATCATTCACTCTTGCGAAGTATATAAAGGTACGTAGATCTTTTTCTGAATTTTTGATAATGCACCGAGTAGGTACTGTGAGAGAAAACCTAGTTATATTAAACCTATTGATTCGTCGGAACAGGGGCCAATTCACTGATGCGTTTTAAAAACACGAATATTGGGACTTTTGCTAATCCACTACCAAGTTCACACTATTACTGATCTGTTATTGAACTGATATTGTGCAAAAACCATTAGTGGACCAGGGCCCAAAGTAATATGGCGAAACTGTTTACTACTTGTCACATTAGGTGCTGCGTAGATTCGAGGTGGTTATAGAATCATGAATTTCGTAGTTGTGGATATAGACATTAAAATCATGAACTTTATAGTTGTGGAGATGGACATACGAACCTCTGACTACCTCTAAAGATGGTAATGTTAGATGTCAGCATAGTGTTATGTATGTATCGCAACATTGCTAAAATTTCATTAAAATTCATTAGAAGCGATCGATCGAAAGTTTTGATTTCTCGTCCAGTTATGCAACGTTAACCATATCTTTTTCTTTGACCCTTGTAGGGGACGCCAATGGAATGTAATTAGCTCTTTTCTGCTGGTAATTATGTAAAAGATGAATTATAGATAATGATAATAATATTTGGAAATTATTACACCAATAGAAACTAGCCCCCAGGTAAGTCCATTTAAGACTTGTGTTAAGGGTACTAGTCAACGTATATTTAAGAAATGTATACATATCATACATAGATAAATACATATATAATCAACAACCAGACTGGAAAGCAGTAGAAAAGCGTTGTTCTCAACTCTGCATCCACCGGGAATCGAACCCACGATTAGCGTTCAGGTGTCTAATCGATCGCGCCACGGAGGTCCTCATGTTGTGTGTTAAGGTTTCTTGCCAAGTAGGTCAGTTATATATTAAAAAATAAGAAGGATCCATGATTCTCTTTAAGGAATTCGACGTCTTGTGTATGTACTTGCATTCAAGAAAGGTGGTACTAATTTAAACACACGTACTTGAATCCCTTTTCGGGATCAACAGAACGTCGGAGACATAATATCTCCTCAGTCACTATGAAGCCTCTGATCTAATTAACATCAGTTAATTCTAGTCTCTAGATATAAAATTTAAAACATACATACACCACGCATGTTTCCCTGTAGAAGGGTAGGTAGAGATCACGGATCTACATCTGTTGTGAATCTGACAAACTACTTACGTTTGTATAACATAACGTAACATAACGTCATTTCACCCGTCCTCATTTACAATGGGTAGTACTTCTAACATCACCCTTTTTCAATATGGCGTCTTGACTCTCATAATATATCAAATTAAAATATGCCAGGAAATAAGATTGTCAATGCAATGGTATTTTCCAATAGGCCAAAAGTAAAAACAATTGTAGCATTTAACAAAGTGTAACGGATGTAATTTCCAGATCATCAAACTTTTTATGAATGTATTTTTTAAGTAATTTAGGTAGTTCCGTAATTGTTTTTCCTTATTTCTTTTTACTATCACGTCGTTTGTTCTTACAATTGGCTTGCTAATGAACCATTTTACCTTTTTTAGTTCGTCAAGGAAAAACGATTCACCAATTACTACTAACTACTACAATCATTATTGACAAAAAAATAGGGATGTGTACCCACCGATTTTTTGTGTGCCTTTTAATTTTGTATTCCCGTGCTTATCTAAAATGTAAATATATTGTTGATTATCTGCCTTTCTACGTGGTATATTGCAGATATGTTCTTGATTGATTGATGGGCTCTCCATCATGATCGATATTATGAAATTTGTTACGAGCAATAATATAGTATAGGCTAAATATAATGAAAATTACTTGTGATCCTTAGTTCTGTTCAATCCTACGTGGATTATAGGTATCCATATATTTGCAGCCATATGTGTGTCATTAATAAAAGGAAAATTAATGAGGCACTGCAAGGTTGTACAATATGCTACTGTAATCTTATTTAATATTCTATAGCGCAGTTACCAGTAATACAATTTAAATAACTCTACAGTAATGTCAAACTGATTATGTATTACGAACATTCATTTTAATGTTTATTGATAACCTACATCGGGTTGAGCTAGTCTGTGACTATATTAAAAAGTAAGTATCTGCCCTTTTGCCAGGAATTTGATGAAAACATAATATATGTTTGTACAATAAACAAATCAGTAAACCTATTTATCACAGCCCAAACTAAGAAATCAAGAAGAAACGATAAATTACGTTCCACATCCCCAAATGAGTGGTCATAAGTCCAACAAATTGGGCTAAGTATGAATCTATATCAGGAGTTTACAAACTAGATGGGACCCAGGGCCAATAAAAAAGACTAAATACATTGGTGGGCCGTATTATTATATGCAGTGGGTACAGATCTCTTTGTGTACTACTCGGTGTACCAGAACCGAACTTTTTTTTAAGTCGGTGAAAAAGGTTCAATGGGCCGCAGTAATCTAAACCGGCAGTGGTTTGGACAGCCCTGATCTATATAATGCCAATCCATCACTTTAACTTATATTAAACTTAAGACTCTCAAAGCGAAACAAACGCATTCATGATCATTAACCCTTGCATAATCAGAGGTTCAGGTTTTAATCTCCGCAATTGCGGAGGTAGTAATTCTAGGGAAAACCTCAAACCCACGTGTTGACCAGATAGTCAGTACTCAATGTTAAAGGTGCTAAGCCATGTCGCCATTTATAAGCACTAACTATTACCCGTTCGACGAACAGGTAGATTTCTTCAAGATGTTTTCCCTCACCGTATAATTCGATGCATTTTGTAAATGTGTTTTTATTACGAAAATGTGCACAGAAATTCATTAAAATTGATTTCCATTGGTACATGCTCAAATGGTATTTGAACCCTGTACCCACTGGTACAGAGCCAAGCCTAATGTTAAAGGTGCTAAGCCATGCCGGCATTTATAAGCTCTAACTATTACTCTCAAAGCTTTAGCCCTTTCTCTAATGTCAAGCGCAAGATACATCGCCTAGCACTACTAAAGTATTGTCCGGGGTGGACAGAATCTCTGAGGCTAATATATGTATATATGTATGTATCAGTTACCTGTAGCTTAAATATCATGGTCATGCTGCTTAAATATGAAACATTGGACATATTTTGAGTTACGTTGATGTTACGAAACATCTTTTTTACAAACACCCTTAGTTGCCTCCTTTGAAATTGTTGTAAAAACGACGTTTGATAGCTTTCTATATATATCGCTAAATGGCAAGAGTCAGACATTAATTACATTAAATAGAACAATTATCGTAAATGATATTAATTAAGTCTTCAGGAATTAATTCCTATAATTTCATTTTTTGATATCGTAATTTATTATTGGGTGACTGCGTAAAGTATTGGATGTGTTAGGATATATGACTTATTAAGTATTAAAAACCTTTCACCTCCTGACGTCCGAGTAAGTATTTAATCGTACATATATTTAAATGAAGTCCTTTTTTCCTATTAAACCAGCAGCCCTTTTCAGTATAAATCAGAACTCCATAATTAATGCTAAAATGAGAAAATACGAATCGAAGCATTCGTTCACATCCAATGAGATAACACGGAATGTCAACTGGTTACATTATTTTGAAGTCCCAATTCAGCAGTGTAACTTATTATTGATTGAATCATTAAACTTGACCTTAATAAAGGTTTAATAGTGAAAAGGCCATCCTTACAAGGACTGGCAAAGTATCGGCGTTACGTGATACGTGTGTAAAGCATTTTCTTTAGATTATTTTTACCTGCTTCTATTGGAGTTCTACGACCTCATGATGATGATTAGAATCATCATTGCATGGGCTTACATACACCATGAGTATATTGTCCTTCTATCCGTTTTGGGATGGACGGAAGCTGACTGAGAAACTGTCGGTATTTGAATGACTTTAAATATTATGGAATATTAGTCACATGCTTATATTCCTTCATAGATTTTATTTTATTATAAGAAGATAGGTTCAACACTTGGGCAAGTTTGCCATTTTTTATATAAATTTAATTAAAAACATTCTTTTTTTTATTTTATTTAGGCCTTTTTTTTTAATTCTTTATTAAGCCGTTCACCACTAAGGTTATGTCGGCTGAAGTACAAACACTGATGCCACGGCGTTTGAACTTCTTGTTATTTCATCGCCATGGTTACACCAACGCCGCCCGCCGCTACAACCGAAGAAAAACGAAATCGATGCTCCAATTCCTTGCTCTCTTCCTTGTTCTTCGGTTCGTTCCAGTTGAGGATCCAAATCTTATCCCAAAGCGAACATATTTAGCCAGTTTGGCATCACAATTGACTAAATATTCAGCCGAAAATAATTATTTGTATTTTCAACTTTCACTGAGCTGCTGACTTTGTTGATGCATCATAGACGACTGTTATTTAGGCCTTATATAAACATTTTTTTTAGCTATAAATTCCTGTCATCCGCAATAAAATTTATTCTCATTGAAATTATATGATTCATGAGAGACTCACCAGATGTGCAGTTTTCAATCACTTACTACTACAATTTGACATTTATGACGTGTTCTATAATGTAATTGTGATTATAATGTATTATTAAATCATGCAAATTGACGTCATTAGCTTATACATCCGAAAGCTAAAGATTGCATTAAGTAAAGGAAATTTGAAGACCAAGGAAGCTTTCTAAAATAGGCGTTCTAATTTAGGTATGTAAGTGTATGTAAATAAAAATCTTATAAATTACAAACTCTTTATTGAACAAACAAAAATAATTACGGACAGGCCATTTAAACAAACTTCAAATAAAAAAAACTCAGTGTTAACCTAATATAGATTAGGAATTACATACTTTTGCACCAACACGACTCCCAGTACGCAAACGGCCGTGACAGCCACCCATTTGATCGTAGCTTTATGTGTCCATAGAGAAAACGGCGTCCAACTAGGCGCCGGCGTTTTCCCTAACCAACAATCCAAGCACATGTCATCATAGTCGACAGCTTGAGGCCTCAACAACTCAAGTACTTGCAAATACGCTTTGTGTCCCGTTGACAACGAAGCCAGCAGATCTCCATCGGTAAAAAGATCTAGGGCACCCCAATAAACATTATCCAGGCCTGAAATTCCTGAATGTCTCGGTTCGAGAAACTTGGCCAACTCCATATACTTGCCAAGCGGCGGAACATACACGTCGCCGATGAGGGTCTCTTTATAGGTCATATAATTCCTTGCTTCTTTACCGAAAATCTTGACCAGATGATCGACTACCTCCAACTCCTGATGATGTTCTTGAGGATATCTCATCAAGCCCACTAAAGCAACGTATCGGCCCGATGAGCCCGTGTCTGAAAGGCATGGCCTCTCCATGACCCAAGAAACTGCCCCCGTCAGACTCAACAGGTTTCCGCTCAAAGCTTTTTCTGTCCAAAAGGGTTTTTTATATTGTATACTGAACTTTTTAGATAATCCATGGGTTAGATGTGCTAACAATTCTTTTTCATCAGTATTTAAGAACTCATTGGAGATTCGAATATTTTGCAGGTCTTCTGGTGGCAAAGCAATAGCTAAAATATTGCATTTGTAGTCAGTATTTCCTTTTGTAGTTTGCAACAGCACTTGCTGGTCAGGAGTGCTTTTAATGAGTGTTATCTCGACCGCTGCCTCAGTGATTTCTGATAAAGTAATACCGAGTTTACTGGAGAGACGTTTGGAACAGTATCCGATTGTTTTTTCTCGAATTTTCAAATCATCACCGTCGATCAGATTACGAGATCCATAGCTCCGGAAGCAATGCTGCAGGAAAAATAGAAGAGAAACCGATTCAGGAGCGACTCCACAAGTTAATTGGACTATAGTCCGCATTGCGTCTCTTGATCGCTCGTAAGATAATGCAGAGACGATACTTTCTTCCATGCTAATTTTGTCGTAATTTAGCACGTTACTCGCATTACTCTTTACACGGTCGTGCAGAAACAGATCGTTCACAGAACTGTCTAAGTAATTCTGATAATGGCTGAGCTCAAAACTTTCGAGGTACGAAAAGTATTCAAAATCATGATAATTGCCTTGGAATAAAAGAATTTCGTGCGTAACAGTTTCTATTATTTTATTTGACACTCCTATAGGTTTGTTCGCAAACATGGAAACTGGTATGGAGACATCGAGTTTTTTCGCGTGTCGATAAAGGTGGGTTCGAGGAGAATTTAAGATCTCTTGTTTGGGTGCGTTACTGTCAGAATCGTTAACATCTTCGTCATCGTCGTCGGTCATTTTAGAAAAGCCTACGTTGAACCTGGAAACTGCTCTAGCTGTTCGATTGACAAGGTTAATTATACGAATCTGTATGGAATCACCGAGTTTATTCTTCAGTTTCTGGGCCATCACTAAACCTGGCATACTGCCACCCAGGATAATAATGTCAACTGTAGTAGGATCATTGTCAGTTAAGCCAACGTCTGCCATACCAGATCAAACTTAGACGGTTAAGAATGAATCAAAAATTTTATTTATCTACTACTTACTAGATTGGCAATATACTGTTGTTTTCTCCATTGTGCTGTAAAAATTTTTGGAGATTTGATGACGAGTTATCTAATTAGGGTGTTTTAAAAATATTATGTGCTAGTTCTGACGTGATTTTTATTCGTTTATAATGAATAAACAATTGTACAATTCTCAATTGAATATTGATCGAACTAAATTGTTGGGTCAAAATCAACACAATTATACTTATGACACGAAAAAAATTAATACAATTTAAACAGCACCCGTGGCTTTGGCAGCATATTTTTACTTTTATTATATGAGTAAATCACCGACACTATGTGATCACTTAGATGGTAATTCATACTCATGGAAACAGAAGTGTATAACCCAAAGCCGCGAGGCTATTTGTTAATAATTTTTCGGTTTATTCTTCCAGATTCCTTAGATATAAGTGAAGATATGGCCGTAATGGGGGATGGTTCTTTGTTAGATTGGGGGGTATATGTGCTTCAGGCTGCGGGAACATACCGCCTGAACGGGTCATCGAAGCACCAAGCATATCGTCTCTTTATACTTGGTGTAACGCTACTCTATCTACTTCAAGAGTTTGCGTATGCTTACCAGGTGAGTATGTCGATTTGTTTTGAGTATTATCGCGAGTTGGTTTCTATCTGAATCACAGCTAAATAACGTTATTTTTATCCGTAACCTTTGTTTTATAAATTATAATGATTATACGAATACTGCCTGGATTTTACACTGCACGTACATTTTAATTTCCAGGAAAAACACGACATGGAAAAACTATCTCGAGTAATGTTCTTACTGCTCTGCCACATAACCTCACTGGGCAAGCAGCTGGTGTTTCATCTATCAGCTGGAAAGCTTGACCTTCTACTCCTAGCAGTACGTAATGACAAGAGGAGTCCAGAATATGCAGCTGCAACTATTAGAGCCAAGAAGGGTGCCCAGGTGTATACGGGCACTGCTTTCGTGACGTGTGTGCTGTGGAGTTTCTATGCTGTGGTGCTAAGGTTTTCTGGAGTGGAGAATGAGTTTCCGTTCTGGATTCCCAAGGATTGGGACCGCTCTTTGCTTGGGTATGTTTTGTTTTAAATGACTCTTTATTTATTACGAATCTTGGCTGAACCTTAGATCTATAAAAGCGTAAAGGTCTAAGGATAGTTAAAAAATTAAAGGAGAATGATCTAGCAACCGATTACCCAAAATAAAAATTCAGAGAGCCTTGCTGAAGGCGACTTAATAAATGTTATACAAGTAAAGTTTTGTCCATCCGAAAAGGGATCAATGGGAATTAATTCATTTTATATTTCCCGATCCACCGTATCATCATAATTCACCAAAATATTATAATGTTTCATGTTCATGACAGGTTTTCAGGATTAGTCCTCTATTCGTTTGGAGTGACTGGTTTCATAGCAATAGTCCACAGCACCATGGATGCCTTTGTAGCCTGCGCCCTCTACCACTGCCGCATGCAACTGATATACTTAAGAAGAGAGTTAGAAGATTTGATGGAAACTGCAGAAGAAGAATGCAAGAAGAAGGGAGGGTTCTTGTGTGATAATGCTATGAGGATTATGATCAAGAATGTGCGACATTATGAGCGTATTAAAGAGTAAGGATTTATTACATTTTACTTTTACTATGAGGGTATACATCATGCGTAAAACTGCCTCTTACGTTATAGAAGTTACAATCATTGGTATTTAGGGGCAATACTGAACACTATCCTGCATTGTGGGTTAGGATTATCGAGTGAAATGGTGAATGAAAATATCTACCTCTCACTAACCTATTTGTTAATATCGCAGACACAGGAGTATTTGACGAGTACATTTGGAAAAAAGGACGAGCCGTGTGTATCACTATATCATACTTATATCAGCATGTAATACGTATATTATATTTTTGTTTGCAGGGAGTTGAATTTAATTTTATCTGCCTTTGGTCCTGCCATTTTCGTACAATTTGCCATTGGGGCTTGGATCATTTGCACAGCGGCGTATCAAATAGTCCAGGTACTTGTACACGTAAATTATAAATTACAAGCGACCCACTCCGGCTTCGCACTTCTGGCTATTTAATGGATGTTATTATACATATAAACCTTCCTGTTGAATCACTCTATCTATTAAACAAAACCGCATCAAAATACCGTTGCGTAGATTCAAAGATTTAAGCATACAAAGGGACAGAGAAAGCGACTTTGTTTTATACTATGTAGTGATTTTAAACTATGGTTGTCATTACTCTAAATGACATTTAGACTTGTTATGCAGATGAATGATGGTAGATTGACAAAAGGAATATACATATGTGAGTGAAGTGGAAGGGCAGTTTAGTAGAGGCTGGCCCAATAAGACATGTGATAGTCAGATAGACGCGCGAAAACAGCCGAGTGTGTATGAAAAATTGTATGAGTGTCAATGAAGATCGGGACAAATGGGGATCCGTGATCTCAGCTTACCCATCTACAGGGAATCAGGCATGATATGTATGTATGTTTGTTTGTACTCTAAATGACACGGCTACTAGGAATAACTCTAATTTCGTGTAACAAAAAGGTATACCTGTAACCAAACCTGTGAAACATTACCGTCATAATCAGGTATTACCAAACAGTTAGGCTCATAATCAGGTATTACCTAACAGTTAGGTTTATAATTTAATAGTATAGTCTGTCTTGTCCGAAATTTGTTTAATAGTACATCCTGGAGATATGACAGTGATGATTTATTTTACTCTAGATGCGGATCCTGTCAGTGGAGTTTCTCTCGATGAATCTCTTCTTGCTCTGCATTCTGGTTGAACTGTATCTCTACTGCTACTTTGGAAACGAGGTGACTATAGAGGTAAGAGTTATTTGAGGGAGAACCTTGCATACATAAGACATGATTAATAACTAGCGGGGCTTATCGCGTATGTTTTTATATAATAAAGTTAACTAATCAAATCAAATCGCTAATCTCTTAAAACTACATCAGATATCTTCGTCACTATAATTCAATCTACTCAATGTCAGAGTGTACATTACATTACGCTTTTTAATTGTTTATCATACTCTTGCTTTTTGCTACTTGCTCTTTTGGCGTGAACAGAATCCTGGAGACAGACTGATACCTAGCCAACATCGTTTTTGTGCTACTACATGAGATGCCTGTTATTTATATGGAATCGTATAAGTGGTTACTACTCCAGTGAATAAAATATTAAATAAACTATAAAGCATGTATGAGAAGATTAATGAGTGGGATTGAAGCTAGAGAGATTTGGGCTCGTTCAAAGTGGCAATTGATAGTCTCTGCCTATCCCGTTAAGGAAATATGGACTGTATTCCCTTATCATTAAACCACAACACAATATTCCGGGAATCGTTCACGTCCATATCTAGCACGAGAATAATAACATTAACATTTTTTAAGCGTATATGAAAATATTGTCTCGTGCCTTTATTTATTTATTTATTCTTTATTGCACACACTATATTATTTACACATAAACAGAGACAGACAAATTGCACAATAGGCCTACTTGTCACGTTTAGGAATTTCACCTTTATATTATTTTGCCTTTATTGAAAGTAAATATTATTAAAAAGACGACCAGCAAACAAAGCAAAGAAAGAAAACAGTAACAGTATAAAACAAAACAAAAAAGCAACACAAAAGAAACAAACACTAATTGTGTCTTAAATTAAATACAGTAATTTTTAGACTGACTACCAACTTCTGTACATTTGTCGCATACACATCTTACCCGTTTCCCAGTAGAGGGGTAGACAAAGATCATGGAACGCCATCCCGAAAAATTCCCGATCCTGACAAACCACTTTCGCTTCATTGACACTCATACACCTTCATATCATATTTCTCATATTTGAACCTAATAACATCTAAACTTACATCAATTTAGTGTTTTTTGTCTTGCCTTGTCTTTCCAACAAATTTTTGACACACGATTTAAGGGGTTTTGCAGAAATCTAGCTTCTTTGGACTGGTTGACTGTGAACAAACGTACTGCCAATATCATCATACTAATCATACCTTAATATTTTTGACGGCCTCACGATTTTTATTCAGTTTACAAAAAAACGGGACTTATCAAACTTTAGGTAGCAAAGGTAACTTTTGTTTATAAAATATACGTGATAAGCAATAACGGTGTGGGAAAACATCGTGAGGAAACCTGCCTATCCCTCAGGATAGGTAAAGGATAGGTCAGTGCCCATATACGGCGATACGGTTCCCTACCTATCACGTTGGGTGGCTTCGAATGACCCATACCTAATATACCTTCGAAATTTCGGAGATGGGCATTCAAGCCTCTGACTACCCCGCCATAATAAAAAAGGGAGTGTGTATACACAAGTCGTGAAGCGTATGTATGTATGTATGATAAGCTCTGTTTTCTTGTAAAATACATATATCTTACTTTGCCCTATCCCTTTGTCTCTTTTTACAGAGCGATGCAGTAGCCGTGAGTGCCTTGAGTGCTTCTTGGCTAAAAGCTGATGAGCCATTGAGAAGAGCCCTGTTACTAACTGCTACGAGAGCGCAGCGTCCCTTCCGACCTATGGCCGCTTCGTTTGTACCACTGTCGTTGGAGACTTTTGTCAAGGTAAGAATGTATGGTAGGGTTTACATATATATATCCGACACCGTAGCAAGAGAGATAACATGGAACAAAGATTTTCCACGAAGGTTCAAGGTTGATAAATTTAAATAATTATGTTGAATTATGACAATTAATGTCGCTTAAGACTATATAATTTTTAATTTTCGTCTAGGACGTAAAAATAATGCTTGATAGGTGCCGGTCTTCCAAGCACGCCGTAGGAGGCGTCTAAGGGACTAGGGGTAAATAAAGTCTATTGGACGGTGGGCTAGCAACCTGTCACCAAAGACCCATTATGACATCGCAACCAAAATATTCTTGCTAATAACTAATACCTAATATTAAATCTCCGAGGTTCTGTCTACCCCGAAAGGGATTAAAGGACGTGAATGTATGTATGTATATATATATATAAATTGCAGTTTGAGATGCAATTGAAACATCTCTCTTACCGCTTGAGTGCTTCTTTTGCCATTCTTGTGTGCCATTTCAGAATAGTTATTCAGAATAGTGTACCAAGTAAATGATAATCAATTTATTAGTAATGATATCATTTTGCTTTTGTTTCAGATACTGAAGTCATCGTATTCATTCTACGCTCTTCTTCGTCAAACAAAATAAAAAAATATGTTGTTTATTGACTTTCAACTTTAGCACCCACCGATTATGTAGTGAAGAACACTGATGTATCACTGATAATAAACTGATGTAATCATAAAAATTATAGCACCTTATAGTTTTTTCACTAATAAAAATGATTACAAAATATAATTTTATTCTTATTTTCCATTTAATATATTTTTTAAACGGTTCCTGATGCCTAATGCTAACGAAGAATAGGTAAAGCGACATCTGCGAGGAAGGCTTTGAACTACTTACACCAGCTATCTATTTGAGTGTTACTCACTACATATTAGTATACTAAGGCACCTTTAGAGGGCGTTTATTATTAATTAAAACAGCTTAATAACGTATATTTTTAAAACCAGCAGAAAAGTAGATAAGGTTATCTTCCACATGGACAATAGTCAGCAATTGCACTTGGTAATAAGGAATATCAACGGCTTTCCATTTTATACGTTTCTTTCTGGCGGTATGTGTGGTAGAATAGTGTATCTATTGCGAAGTGACCATAAGCTAGGTTCGATGTGAACATACCTAAAAAGCATATGAATATCTCTTCTCGTTCCCAAACGTGATAGGCAGATACTAATGATCACCACCTTCAACGGTTCTTACAAATCTCGCTTGCTTTACTTACTCCAATTAAACTTCTCATAAATGTTCTTCTGTTCTTCTTAATGTCGAAGAATAACTTGCTAATCTTCCATTTAACCTGCACAAAGGAAATAATTGTATGTCTCCGAATTCCTGATCACCTCGAAAAGCATTTAAACTTAAGTATGACCTCAATTATAACAAATGTATATAGGTTTCCACGGATACATTATGTTTCAGTTAGTTATTTTGAACAGTTATAACATGAGACGTAAAAATAATGTATGAATACAAGGCTTTAATTTTATATACTTGAAATATGTAATAAAATACTCCTTTGAAACATAATTAGCAACATATCAATACTATGTAAGATACTGCTATAAAAAACATTTATAGAATTTACGTAACCTCTTATTGCTTTTAAATACTTATTATCTTTTCAATAAAGCCCTAATTATATGATAGTAGCATAATTTAAACATACGATTAAGACATTGATTGAAATGCCAATTAAAAATGCAATAGACCCGCCCCCAAAACTTAACTAATAATTAACCGCTTGTCGTTACGTCAAGAATTTTGTAATATATTAATTAGACACTAATTGAGACTCTTCATTATAAGTTAAGCAGTTTGGTCGAAAGGGTTAGGGAAAAATTAAAGTTTTCAGGTAAGTATTTAAACATGTTATCTGAGCAAAGGGGTAGACTCCCCTAAAAATAAAAGGAATAATAAATACGCTTCTCAACTTGTGTATTTATAATCCTGTTTTTATTGAGACGGGGTAGTCAGAGGCAGATTTTCGAAATTTTGGAGGCATGTTAGGTATGCACAACTTATGCCCCCGTTTCACTAGATAGACAGCATCAACGTGATAGGTAATGAATCGTGTCGCCGTAAACGGGCACTGGCTATTACCTATCCCGTGAGATAGAGAGGAAAAAACAAAAATAAATAAATCATAGTATGAAAGTTCCAGTAACAAGAAACCGAGTTGATGCCATGTCTTCACGGAAACGTATTATTATTAAAAAAGATAAAAGGATTTTGTCTATGAATTTACAAGGTCCAGGTCCATATAATAAAGGACTGAAATACTTATACAGACATTTACTTTCATTAACGCTTTTTGGGTCATAAAAAACCTCACAAACATAATTTCTCTTCTACATTTAGCCATAGCAATACTATCTAAGAATTTTACGTAATATAAAAATATAAAGACCACATTTATTAATTATTACCATAAATGTATTTTGTTAATTTATTGTAAAGATTAAATTGTTAAAATGTATAATAAATAAATATGATTACAGTAAAAGACCACAGAATAATAAAATAAACACTCTTATTTCATACTGTAAAAAGCGATGGAGGTAACCAACGCCTGTCTAGTAGACTGGGACGTGAAGGTTCTTCAAGCAGTGGGTTTCTGCAGAGTTAACGGTTCCTTAAGCCATGGGATATACCGGCTTCTTATACTTGCTCTTACTACTCTCTATCTGGTGCAGGAGTTGGTGTATGCGTATCAGGTGGGTAACTTTTATAATTAGATATACTGGACTACGTTTAGGGTAGTCAGAAACTCAGAGGCATTGTATCTTTTAGGTCACCTACAGCATAAAAATCGAGGCTTCGATAATATTTTTGAGGAATAGTGGTTACAGGGTGTAGTGTTATCGCGGTATAGATTATTGTATATTATGTTTCTCAAATATTTTTCACAGTCTTAAACGTAACGTTCGTATAAAGTATAAATAATAATATTAATTAGCTGACATTCTTCCTGAAATATCATATAAATTGATTAGGATAACTACTAGAGATTCAATTCAAATTTTACGTGTTGAGATAGCAACCTATCATTATCTTTCACCACCAATACTCTTAGAATATTCTCTACTAACTGTCATTTCCTACAACAGACCAATCACTATTATTATGCCTCCGAGACTTCATCCACCTTGAAAGACATAATATTTCCAGGAACAAAACGACATGGAAAAGCTCTCCCGTGTGATGTTCCTCCTGCTCTGCCACATCACGTCCCTGGCCAAGCAGCTGGTGTTCCACTGGTCCTCTGATGAAGTAGACTTGTTCCTCACCACCGTCAGAGGTGATGAACGGAGCCAGGAGTACGCTGAGGCCGTGGTACTGCACAAGAAGGGGGCTCAAACATATGCTGGTACTGCGGTGGTCACATGTGGTCTTTGGAGCTTGTATGCAGTGGTTCTTCGGTGGTCTGGAGTGTACAACCAGTTCCCGTTTTGGACTCCCGTTGATATGGATCGGTCTTTGATTGGGTGGGTACTGCATTTTCTAGGGTCCTATGTGCCTTTGAATATGGTCTTGATATTTGTTTGTTAAAAACAACTGGATATACTATTACAGAATGATTCTAAGCAACATATTATTTTCTAGTAATATTATCTGCATCAGAATGCCATTTGGAATAAAAAGGGCAAGTTATTAGCCTATTAAACCGCCTTATAAGACTATTCAAGTAAATTTAATGCCATATTAGTATGCCAGGTATAGTAATTTGTATGCCAGAATCAGGAAAAACGATGATTTTTGACCTCTGAAGCATATCTTTCAGGTTCACAGCTCTGCTCTCATACTCTTTCGTGGTCACAGCCTTAGTAGGCGTGGCTAATACCACGATGGACGCCTTCATAGCCAGCAGCCTTTACCACTGTCGTCTGCAGCTGTTATCCTTAAGGGAGGACCTGGAAGGTTTGATGCAGACGGCGGAGAGTCTGAACAGTGCAGGTGGAAGTCTTCAGGACAATGCTATGGCGATTGTAGTGAACATTGTGAAGCATTATGAACGGATTCATGAGTAGGTTTAAATCTTTGGTTAAATGGCAATATTATTATGATAAGATATTTTTCTATACGTATTGTGATATATTTTAATGCATACCCATATGTTGAACAAAGTGCATCATCACTAACGACATTGATGACAGAAATAGTGTCTTTCTTTTAATATCCCTTTTGATTGCAACTTGTAAATAAATAAGTTACTTATGATAGTAGCTAGCGTTAGCACACTTTTGATCATCAAAATAAAACATGGCACTCAGTGCGGTATGATGAAATCGGTACAAATGCTATTTCTATGAAAAACAACAACCAAACCGTCTATTATTCTACAGCAGGCACGCAAACTTCTCCAAAAAGTGTTGGTTGTCGAGGAGTGTACAATAATTATTTTAGTCTATTATCAGTATGATCTTAAGTACCTGATGTTTCCAGAGAGCTCAATCTCCTGCTGTCAGTGTTTGGCGCGGCCATCTTCGTGCAGTTTGGGATCGGAAGCTGGATCCTTTGCATGGCTGCTTACCAACTCGTGGGGGTATGGTATTGGTGACAGAGTGCTAGCCCATCACCCAATAGATTTCATTTTACTTCTAGTTGTTTAGTAGCCTTCCACGACATGAAATTCTAAACCTGTACTCCCTAATATTCACAGTATTTTTTATAATATTGTATATCTGCGCCTGTTAGATAAAACTTATATTATAATATGAAACTGGGAGGTCTATTGAAAGTCGAATCATCGCCTAGTTGTCTCTCTGCCTATCTCAATTGATAAAATAGGTGCGAATACGTACATTTTCGAATATATTTTTCAGATGCGGATGCTGTCAGTTGAATTTCTTTCAATGGCTCTGTTCTTGATGTGCATTCTGACCGAGCTGTTCCTCTATTGCTACTTCGGGAATGAAGTGACTGTGGAGGTGAGGTTACGGAATATTAGTACGTAATAAGAATACGTTAATTGGTCACATTATATCATACATGCTTGTTCAAGTTATAGTATCTGAAGGCAATGTTGAAACGGATTTCAAATAATTAAGTACGAATCAGGGAAGTTATTATAAAACAAACAAACTACAAATCAGCTGCCTTTCTTCGTCAAACGTTAGAAGACATAATAAAATATTGAGACTATACAGCTTAATAAATATATGTATCCGTTCCGATTTCATTCCATGAGGTCAACTAGACTTTAATGTATTACTATGTATGATTGAATATGAACCTACTAATTACAATTGTACTATATTTATTATAATTCTACTATTAATTCCTATTACTGTGCCACCTCATATTCAGCAAAACATATTTATTGACTATGGTAGGTTTTACACTACCGTGAATATGATGAAACAGCGCGATAATGAATGTTTTGCTTAGATTCAAAAATAAACAACGCGAAAGACATTTTTCTTAAAAACTGATTGTAATTTATGTATACGAAGTTGAGTGCATATTATTTTTTTCTGTCTCCTATAAACTTTCTAAACTACATATTCGTGGTTTTGTAATATAACAGACGCTATGATACTTTATTCTTCTATTTCCAGAGTCAAGCAGTAGCAGGCAGTGCCTTGAGCGCGTCTTGGCTGAAGGCAGGGGTACCGGTGCGTCGAGCGCTGTTACTGACCGCCACTCGAGCACAGCGCCCTCTACGTCCTAGAGCCGCTTCCTTCGTCCCTTTGTCCCTTGAGACGTTTGTTAAGGTAGTATTAAGATAGTCTGTGATGGTAATATAATGGTAACTAGCTGTCTTTCTTCTAGGTATTTCGTAGGAGGCGAGAAAAGAATGGAATTGAATTTCGTAAAAGCATAAGTTACGTTTCGCTGTAAATATGAACTTTTGACTCAAAACTGTTTCAAATTTTAAGTATATATGTATTTGTTTCTTTTTTATATGTCATGTAAGTCTTCGTTTGAATTGAGAAACTCTATTGTTACAGATCCTGAAATCGTCTTACACGTTTTATGCTGTGCTTCGTCAAACGAAATGAATATTAGAAACTGCAATATAATAAAAATATGTAGTAATTAGAAACCAGATTATAGCATAGAATAGAAATGTATTAGTTGAATAAAAACAGCTTTTCATTAAATCTTTAACATATCAAACGTATTTTTACACATATGTTGAGCAACACTAAACATATTCAGTCCATATACTGGTGACTATCAATGTGATCATCTGTTGGTGATGAACACCGTGAACGATGACTATTTATCTATGAACTGTACCTGTTATCGATTCCCTGTTATATTGGGTACAAACTTTTTTTATTTATTAAGTATTCGTCTTTTGATTAAGTTGCTCAAAATACCAACTCTGATGCCATGGCATTTGCACTTTTTGTTATTCCATCGCTATGGCTATGCCAACGCCGCCAGCCGCTGCAACCGTAGAATGATTGAAGTCCCAATGTCATCTACCTTGTTCTTCGGTTCATTTCAATTGGAGATATATTTAGGCAGTTTGTCGTCACAATTGGCTAAATATCCGACCGAAAAAAAAATTGTATCACCAACTTTTACTGAGCTGTTGACTTTGTTGACAAATAATAGAGGACTAGAAGTGAAGTATTTATAGCGTGTAACAGTAGGTAGTAGTAGAATACTACGGTGGAGGATAACATCGTGAGAAAACCTACCTGTACCCTGAACAGGTAAAGTTAGTGCTTGTAATTGGCGACATGGCTGACCACCTGTGACATTGAGTACTGACTATCTGGTCAACACGTAGGTTCGAGGTGGCCATAGAATTACTACCTCCGCAATTGCGGAGATGGACACCTAAACCTCTGACTACCCCGCAAGGGTTATTGGTCGTGAACGCGTTTGTCTTTGTTTTGTTTGTTTTTGTAACAGTAGTAAACATTAGTCACTCAGACCTTTGTTAACCTCAAAAGGCTAATACTATGCATAGCTTGCTATGTCTATGGAAACGGGATGCGTATAATCGATCGATCACCTAAAATTTGTCCACAAGCCTATGGCCGAGTGTGTGCGAAGTGGGTCAATTAAGCCTCTACATACACACGCAGCGTATAGATGGTTGTGCTTGTGACAGGAAGCAATATCTCTCGATCACATTTAACGCGTAGATGTGTATAGTGCTTCTGTTTGAATATCATATTGTTAATTTGACGACTACCGTGGTGCGATCGGTTAACCACCAGAACGCCAATCGTGAGGTCCCGGGTTCAATTCTACGGTTTTGTGTGCTTTTCAATCTGGTTGTTAAGTTTATACCCTATGTATGTATTTATCTATATGTACATATATTAAGAATATATTTCTTAAATACACGTTGACCAGTACCCTTAGCACAAGTCTTAAATGAACTTACCAAGGGGCTATTTCAAATTGGAGTAATGGTATTATATGATACACTTTTTTTTTAAATTAACTAATTGTAATGACAACTTTTCCGGTAGAAATGTTTTTTTTTTACTTTCAATAAGTGATTTTATAATCCTCATATTGAATAAAAAGCATTTCGTTTCACTGTAAAGTGCTGATCTGAGGCGTAAATTGAAGACTATACGCGTATCTGCTTGGCATTGACTACCTATGCGAATATCTAAAAAATCGAGGAGAGTATGGTAATATAATGGGTAATTGATTAATACTGCAACAGTCCTGTGCAAGTCTGGGACGTAAAAAGAATGATAACTAGCACCCATTCCTGTCGGTATGTCGTAGGAGACGACTAAGGGACTAGGGGTCAATGGATTTTTTTGGGTGTTGAATTAGCAACTTGTCACCAATGTTCTGTTATGACATCACAATCCTAATAATTATGCTTAAATGTGTCCTAAGAGATGTTTCATTTCTACGAGGTTCTGACCACCTCGAAAGGGATGTGAATGACGTGAATGTATTTGTATTAAATACTTGGAAAAGTACTTGTACATATTTTTTCCTGATTGAATTTCTCAACAACTTTTATTACGTTGCTATGTACGATTACACTAAAAGAGCTGTGTTAGGATATCATACAAGATAGGTTAGTAATTTGTATACTAAAACAGGGGAACGATGCCAAAGTTCAGAAACTGCATCTTTAGGTTATCAACTGGTTTATTTCACGAAACATTTAAAGATTTTACTTCACGTAAAATTGTTATGTATTATTATTTAATCTTAACTATAACAAATAAAGCAGGGTCCTTTTCTTTAAATATTGTCATTGCATTATTGTAAACGATTCTTTTTACATCCCAGACTAAGATAGGACTTTAAGTATTTATTATACAGAACACTACAAAATATAGATATAAAATTAAATCTAAGTTAGCAGCATATTATTCGAAGTAACCGCTTATTGTTACTAAATTAACAACAAGCGAAATAATTGTCACCATTCTCCGTTATCCTAAAACACAATAAGGGCGTGTTCACCTAACAAGATGAAATATTCGCGTCTCACGGTACGGAAGCTAGCTCGTTAAACGCGACCGCGCGGCAGTAGGTCCTCGGCAGCGGTCGCTGAGTCAGTGTGGACGCGGCTTTTGAATGGAAAAAAGTTTACGGATACTATCTTACGGAGGTTGCGTCGTGAGTTAGGTGAGTCTGTTTACTTAGTTGTTGTGGTTATGAATTAATATGGACTTAATTTTTGGTGTTTATTATAGTATGATGAAAAAAGTTTGTAGTAAAAATAGTTTTGTTGAGGTTTAGTTTGCGTTTTGATTGGCCTAACTGGAATATATTTTATATTCGGTTGGTGGTAATTGTACGTTGTTAAAAGTATTTTTGATATAAGCATAATAATTTCTTATAGTCCAAGTTCCTCTATTAGTTTGTATATGCACTCGATTGAAGATGGTAACTAAACAAATATAGTACAGATTTTATATAATATAGATTTATTAAAAAAAAAGTGTTAATCCAAGCTGATGATGTGTTTTGAAATACTTTATCTATAACTTTTTTAAAAATACATTCTTTTTTCGGTATATCATAAAAGTGCTTTTTTATAAATGCATTTATATACGTGAATGCTGTCGAAGCTCTTATTTAATTTCCTTTGTATGACCATGTCGTTTCGAGAAGTCATCATCTTCAATTGCTGTAAAAATCCATTACAAAACTTAATTTTATGCAATACAAAACAAAGACCGAACTTGTTAATGACCACGGTTTATCACCTGTCACATTATGCGCTGACAATCTGTTAATATGTGAGTGTGGCTATTGAATCATTAACACTGCAGATACTGATCTGATTAAGATAATGATCATAAAGTGTATGATATGTTAAGAAACTGACGGTTTTTGTATGTGCAATGTAAGAACGTATGTATGTAAGTATGGTAGGCGTAAGCAATAAACTATCAGCCATGATTTTTAATTAACTTTCATCAGAACCAATAAATAACTGATATTTCACTGGCGTTATTGGATGCAGTAAGCACATATTATGTTAATTAAACTCTATAGTACAGACTCTTTTCATTTCAGACACAAACACAAACAAGTTCATATAAAAAACTTTACATAAGAGACTAATTCTCAGTTAATTTTAAAATCCAGCTTTAGATGTTTTCATATTCTTTTTGTCTTTTAGGTTCTGAACGTGGCAGTTGGTGTCATGTGGAGAAATCCATTGACCTTCTTTCTTGTTCTGGCAATTCGAGGTGAGTACTAAATACTCCAAAATGCGACCAATGATTTTTTTAAACGTACATACATAAACATGGATTTGATGTTTTACTTTTAGAGCAATATAACAGTTTGAACAAGGTTATTTTCGTTAATTTTTCTACGAACTAAAGATGCAGTGGAAATACCAATGTACATAATATAATATGTATAAATTTATTGTTCTTCTAAATAACAGAAGAGCTTGTATGAGAAGGTTAATGTGCGTGAAGCAAGAGAGATTTGTCAGGATCGTTCCAGGTAGTGATCGATATTATCTGCCTATCCCGTTGAGAACGTAGTGTCGTGAATATATGTATGAATAGTTTTTTGTATCTCCGGTTAAACTTTTACCTGTCCACTATCAAATCTATAGCCCTTCGTTCATATTGAATTCAGATTAGTTCAGCGTATGGATGCTACACTTAGTTTCATTTCATCAACTTAATAGTATGCTAACAAACTATCAAGTGAAACCTTTAACTGCCAAACTCCACTCAAAGTGAATATAATCACAAAGCTTACAACATGTGGGTTTCCCATTAATTAACAAGTTTCCGTATCAGCGATTGTTTCTTGAAACGTGAAATTTAATGGAAAAATATATGTTGTCATTGTTGTAATTGTGTTGAATGGTGGCACGTTGCGAGATATTGTTCGGTGGGCGGTCGGCGACGCTTTTAATTGTTATTTGGCTGCGGGCGGGGGGAGGCTCCATTTCGGCCATTTTGGATAATAAATCAAGTCGACATGCGACGCACACAGCGGCCCCTGTGAGCGTGCGTGTGAACTCTAGGGCTGGGATACGGAACAATAACAACAATACAACATAAACAGATATAAACTTATGTATTTGTATCCCTTTTGTAGACGGAACCTTGCTTAGTATAACCACGTTTGTTTTAAGAATAGAATTTGATTAAGAAGTTGGTACATTGCTGATTAAGTTTCATTTGTCTCTAGACTGTTATTTGATTAAAAAGCTGGAAAGAAATCTAATAAGTAACTCTTGATCCTATTTGTAGATACAAAATAACAATTTATTTAAACACAAACAATTAAATACTTATGTAGCACGTAGATGACATGACGAAACGATCTTAAAAACCTTTTTTCTCCAATAATATTAGTACTTATATCAGAAACAATATAATATTCTATTCGAATACTACAATAACAATTATCTATTTCAAGTGTAATAAGCTGTTTGATTAGTCTTCCCTGTACCTTTCTGGGAATAGGTGTGTACTCGAAATTGTTACTCAAATTGAACGTAACGCTAATTGATCACGGTACCTGAAGAGTATTTCGGTTTAATCTAGGACGATGAACTGATTGGCACTCGTAACTTTATGTTTATTCACACACATACGATAAAATATAGCACATAGCATATAATATTACTGGAAATGGAAAGAACTTCATCAATTAGTCTATACTAGTCCACTAATGGACGTAGGCCTCTCCAAGGGTACGCCACAAAACACGATCATTCGTGGCCCTCATCCAGCCACTACCCCCCTTCTTAAATTAAAATTTTAATTTCTTGGAAAGAACTTCAACAAAATATATAATAATATTTAGAATAATATTATAGTATTTATTACATTATCTGTGGAATAAGTATCGAAATAGCAATGCCATTAGGTTATATAAGCGACGGGTAAACGTCAAATAGAAAAAATTCTTTACTTATTTAGATTTATTCCCCCTAGTAACTTAGTCGCTTCTTACGACAGATTGTGGAAGTGGTTGTTATTCCATCGTTAGTTTCTCCCATCACTATTGTCAGCAGTTGGATAGCAACCCTGCATTGACCGATCACTCTGTACTACGAAATTTCAGATACACGTAGCTATACTACGAAAATTTCATTTGGAGCACCCTTGTTATTCCAATATGAATTGTGGAAGTAAATAAATTCGTGAAAAAATATGACTTAACAAAGTTATCGGATTTCACTTATTTACTTTCGAAATACAATTTTTTTATTTCATTATTCTATTTATAAGTGGATATCAAAATGGGTGAGGTTAGAGGTACTTATAACTGAAAAGTGTGTATGAGGAGGTGTATGAGTGTCAATGATATTATATTTGATAATTCCAAGAAATAATAATAAATTAAGAACTGCTGACCAATTATAAATGTTCGTTCCTGATCACAGTTATTAAAATGAATATCACGTATACATTCATTACAATTTAATTTTGTAAATAACGTAAATTACCAATCCATTTGGTTTCGTGTTTAATTAAAATTTCATTTACCATGTACTCGTGTTTGATGTAGCAAAATTAAATATCAAGTCACGTTTTGACGATGAATGAAATGAAATTATATAACATACATTAATTTTTAAATTTGATTAGTTATATGACGCTTTATTACTTTTGAGGTGGACATAATCTTGGATATATATTACCATATCGCTCATTTTAGCCAAACTATTATAGCTGTGATGGTATTGATTTATAGTATTTGAGACAAGTTTCAATTTCATTGTCCTAAAGACTTAATAAGAGCTAGCCTCTTTAATGCATTTTACGATAACCGGAATGAAAGACAGCTTTTATATATATATAACGTCCCATATTAGTAGGGGTTTTTTTACAGACTAGGATATAAAAGTTAAAATGAAATAAGTAAAACGAAATGATTTATTGAAAATATAAGCTTAAAAGTTATGTTTAAGCAAAATATGCAATGCTAGTAAACGTGGTGAATTTTAAGTGACCTTGGTAGCAATGAAAACAGTCTTGTAAATCTTTTAAAAATTTGTATACTGTAACACCACCTTTAAAGAACAAGAGTTATTCAGCTCAACAAAGTATCAAATTCAATCTTCAGTGACTGAAAACAACGTAATCTCTTCTATCCCTGAAGAAACAGTTTCAGGAAAGCACTCAGTGTTGCCCCATCAAAAAGTTACCCGATATGAAGATCGCTGGCAACCCCGCCCATCCGATAGGAGTTATTGCAATTAAGGGGCTTTGTAGCTAAAAGTAAACTGTTTAAATAAGGAACAATGGTAGAGAATCTTTGCCTGTTATGAACTGAAAAAGAACGTTAATATAACTCTTGCTTAGACGTTAAACGACCCTTGACATGTTCATTACTAAGTAAGTAATAATTACATACATTTCTCTATAATTATTGTTGTTATCCATGGTGGTGTAGTAAGAAGAACAAGTGTCCATTACCAAATGTACTATACAAGCTCTTTAGGATACTATAACAATATTCACACACATATCTACATAATCACGTTCGAATTTCACGAAATAATTAGCAGAACAAACCGTTTCATTACGTTCCAGTTAAGTTTTTTTGCGTTGGAACGTAAGAAAAATAGGAATATTAATATTGTAAATCCCACTTTAAACATGGAAATTCCAACAAACCTAACTAAATCCCAAACTACAATAGACAGGCGCTAACATACAAACCCAATACAGCTTGGTACTTTAAATTTTATGACAGTTTCAATAAAAGGTCCTATTTCAATATCATAGCCGCGAATCCAAATCAGCCAAGGAAGACGTGGCTCGATTGGAGGTGTTAACCCTCTTGGGTCCATGCATTATGCATGGCGGGATTATGCTGATTCCAATTCAGTTGGTACTTGAGCCGCGGGTAAGGGTTGAGGTGTTAGGGTCAAAGGTCAACATTAAGCTCGGAGTATGAAGCTAGGTAATCAATGGGTTTAAAAGAATCTGTACAGTTATTTAAATTAAAACAGGAGGTTTGCAGTTCCTTTAAAAATGTCATAATGAAGTATGAGTACGTTATTCGTACATGTTGTCACGGTATTAAATAAGAGAGAGCGTCGAAAACTCATTTAATCTTTTAATTTCTAGCCTTATTCTTATTGAAGAATGATGATGACATTTTGAAATGAAATAATGAAACGAAATATTTGTATTGCAGTGAAGTATTAGCACTGGAAAATAATTGTCATTTTAATATACAGGGTGGCGCATTCAAAACGGTCAGTATGGGAAAGTCTGAAACTATAAGAGATACGAAGATTTGTTCTTAGGAACCATGTCACCGATTTTGATAAAAATAAAAACTGCATTCATACTTTCTTTGAAAAAACAACTGTATCCAGTACGGGAATCGAACCGGGTTGCTTTGAAAAAATAATTTGGCCTTTTTCACTCTTTTTTTTTAAATATCGATTGTGTAAGTCTTAAGTTGTAAATGTCTCTATGAAACATGGTGTCGAAAATGAATAAAATGCATTGTTTTGGCATACTTTAGTTTATCATAGTAGTTTACATACTCCGTAACAATATTCAACAGAGATGTAAAATTGCCTCTATGGCTGTTTGTAGTTTTGTACTTCCCTACTTGTTACATACACCATTTCATGTGGCATAAGCATTGCATTAATCTTTTAAGGAGGTTTTGTTATCTACAGTAATCAAAAACTAACAATCTATTGAAAAGTCCACTTAAAGTGAACGTGTTAAACCATATTAGAAAATTTCTTGTGGGATTACATTAAGGATGAATTTTACAAAACAAGCTATTGAAGACCTAAAAGTAGCAATAAAGTCAATTGTAACGCAAATTCACCACATGAAAATACAAAATTCAATAGTAAGATCGTTACCTAAACGTGTTTAATATTGTATTGAAATCAACGGTGGTCACTTAGAAACCCTACTATGATAAACTAAAGTATGCCAAAACAATGCATTTTATTCATTTTCGACACCATGTTTCATAGAGACATTTACAGCTTAAGACCTACACGATCGATATTTAAAAAGAAAAAATGAAAAGGGTCAGTTTATTTTTTCAAAGCAACCGGGTTCGATTCCCATACTGGATACAGTTGATTTTTCAAAGAAAGTATGATTGCAGTTTTTATTTTTATCAAAATCGGTGACATGGTTCCTAAGAACAAATCTTCGTATCTCTTATAGTTTCAGACTTTCCCATACTGATCGTTTTGAATGCGCCACCCTGTATATATAGGTTATATATAGGCTATAACAAGGTTTAGAAATTATCGAGTCGAATTGTAACGTAATTCAACAGTGCAGCATTTAAAGTATCACGAATTTGTATACCGAAGCACATTACTAAGATAGCATTACTTCACCAAGGATCTACGATAAAAAATAATTCTATACCCTTATTTGCCCCAACAGCCGGAATTCCTACCATTCCAACCCAGATAGTTAGAATTTAGACGCCCATACTATCTGCGCACTAAACTTAAGGGAAATAGTTTTAATACACATTTCATGAGTACTACAATGGGGTAAAGGGTTAAACCCTTACTCGTTATTGAGTTTGTTATCGCACAGCCAGAATGGAATGGGCTGGGAAAACAATTATTGTCCTGGCGCAAGCTTTAGAAATTTGCGTCACATACATTCATAAAGCTAAATGGGTTTACGGCAAGGTTCTATATTTGGTTCTATGTTGTTAGATACACTTGGTGATGAAAATCTTTCGTGATGCGTGTCTTAACTGAATCTAATTTGAGATAAAAATATATAATCAACTTCTTAAAATACGAAATTATAATAAACAATGTTCAGGAATTGTAAATGTCTCAGAGTCTCTATTTCATCATTAATAAAATGACGTGAGAACGCTAATATAATTGTAAAATATATCTAAAAATTCGTGATCTTATTACAAATACGTACATATATACACCTACCACATTCACGTAGCTATTAACCAGAAGGCTTGAAACCAGACAGTCTAATGCCTCCCGTATACGTATGAGTATATTTCGTCACGTATCTCCTCAGAACACATTCTTTCGAGTAACGGGAACCCCACGTTCTCTCTGATAATTACTTTTTAAAACTGCTGTTTATTGCCGTCAGGAACGAGGGTGCTTGTAACATGGAGTGAGTTTCGACTACGAATAATTGACTGTAAGAGAGTTGTATGGTTGAAGTGTGTAATTAGGTTGTAAGTAATGTGTTGTAATAAGTATCGTGGATTTTATGTAGATAAAAGAATTACTAATATCGTTATTCGGTTAAAAAGTTAATGATGTATAACAATTTATTGCATTGACAGATATTCTCACTCACACACAACAATGTTTCGTTTGCGGACTATTCATGGGTGTTGCATGTTATTCTAATATACAAACTACAAATAGTAATTATAGTACAAATTATATTTATAGTATAAAATATTATTGATTAGTTTCATTAATTAAAAGCATGTTTATTAAGGAAACTTAATTTATTTTTGGCATAAGAGTACTTAGGTAGTAGCATCTTCAGAGAAATCTTCTCGATCTCTAACACACGGACAACTCCATTAGTTCCCACTAGTGACATCCCCACTTGTCACCCTATGTCCCACCCAATCCCCACTTTCTGATAATTTGTGCAAACGTACCTTTATTGGCGCTGTGTTGACCGCGTCTTTATTCCGGTCACGTAGCGCCACCTACGAAGTGAGTTTCCGTTAATTAACTGCGCTTTTTCGACCGAATTCTAATAAAAATAATACTCGAATTGTTTGTTGGCACCACGGATATGCGGGTTCGTAAATTATGCATGGACTAAAAAGAAACATAAAATAAATTTACTAAAATTTAATTTTGGTCTAATGTACCTATTTATGCACAGGGATTAGTATATAGATGACGGTGGCTGGATATCGTAAAAAATACCTAAGGGAATCCCTAATCCCTGAGTTACTTTTTGAGGGTGAAGAAAACCTTCTATTTATACCTATTAAGCAATTTATGACCGCACACCACCACTACATTTTTAACATGATAATCAAAATCAAACGTGACTGATGATAAAACATGTTATCGTATACAAATACTGACTAATACCTATTTCGACAAAATCCATTCAACGTATCCCTTATCTGTATAAAATTACTAATTGTAAACGGTGATGTACGAGTACTTTCTATCTATCATCTTGGGTATTATCCTAATGGTGCATTGTCTTCGAATAGTCCAAAAACATAAGTAACTTATAAACTAGATATCACGCTATTAACTCAAAACGCTAACTATCGTTAGAGACGCACCAGTCGTGAAGTAAGTTTTCACAGATATGCCTATAACATTATTGCTCAAAATGTGTCAACCTCAAACTACACTCAGTCTGACAAACTGTCCCGTGTTGTCATAACAAACATGTATGCATCACGAATATAATGTGAAAGATACAAGATCTTCTCGCCCACCCATTTACTCTAAACGACACGTCGGGAGGGACGTTTCCCTCTTGATTGCAGTCCTCTGAAAGCTATCTGAGCCGCAGCCTCAGACGCTTCATCAACCCGTGACGTCATCCACAAAGCCTCTCGCCACCAGATAACAAAGACCTCGGACTGCGAAATTCACTTCAAAGTTTACTACACTAAATATAAACAGAATTGTTATGTGTAAGATAGGAAATTTATAAAATACCTTCTTGCTATAGTTTTAAGAGATTCGCGATTTACACTCATGATTAATAACTAACGGGACTTATCGCGTATGTTAATAAAGGTAACGAAACGAAGGAAACGTCGGGTGAATAAAGGTAACTTTATTATATTTAATATACCTTCTTACTGTATTTAGTCCTAACCTGTTGTAAGTAACGGCTGTAGCTCAGTGGATAAGACTTCTGACGTCTTATGAGAAAGGTCCTAGGTTCGAATCCCGGCTTTGGCATGCATTAATGATATTTAAATATGTGTTGTTCATTTATGTACATAATTTACAGTCGCTAACGTTGAGAAAAAATATCGTGAGGATACCTGACTATCCCTCGGGATAGGTAATAGCCAGTGCTATATACGACGATACGGTTCACTACCTATCGCCACAATGAAAAAGGGAGTGTCTACACAGGTCGTGAAGTGTATGTTGTTATGTTATGCTATTATAAGAATTGACAATGGTACTAGGAGTGTACTATTAGGTCATTAAGATAACTATTAGGTTATCAGTCATTTGTATTTCATCACAATTACGATAGTTTTTACTCTGATACATATTATAAAGAAAGAAAAATAGAAAGAAAATACTTTATTCACTGCTTCAAATTACATTGACACAACAAATAAACATCAAGAATGAAAATTATCGAGACTATATTGTGTCTGCTAGGTTCTGTCCTTATACAAGTATAGATATATTGAGGCTTTACTATAATACGTGTATACTCTTAATTATGATAAAAGAGACTAAGGTACACCACCTAGATCTCAAAGTACAAGTACCAGGCAGACATAACGAAATAGGAGTTGGTGAGCGTAACATATAGTTATTCGCAGTCACAATGGCGGCAGTTAAATGTAGGTTGAGCGCCACGTCTGAGCGAAGGAAAAGGCTTTGTTATTAAGGAAGCGACGACAGGTAAGGCAACTAACTGGAAATGAGATGGCATACGCTGGAGTAACAGGAACTTAACTGTGTATTACATTAAAAACAGAATGCTGAAATAAAAAAATTCTTGGTATATTGCTCATAACAGTAGGAATATTTAAATTTCTTTTCGTTTGAATAACATATCAGTGGTGATATTGTCATATATCAGTAAGGTCTATTTTTGGTATCATTACTTTTAACACGATACATATAACAGTACAATTCCAACATTTAAAAGCTTACTCTATGTGTTGTCCCGGTTAACATTAGCTGTATTTAAAGTATTGTATAAGAAAATTTTACAATTTGTCGATGTCAACATTGTATCAACATTAGAACCTTATCATCCTAGCATTCACAATTATTAAGCTGCACCCATATTCTGTACAATTTCGAATATATAAACTTCGTACTAACCCGGCTACAGCAACAGTCGTAATACATCACGTATATATGTAAGTAGACTACAACTTTTACTACTACTAAACTTGTATCCACGTTGTAACCGAGACACCCGTTTATACTACGTAACATTGTAAGTAAAATTCAAACCTCTCGTAGCCTTTTCGTAGTATGGTCCTGATGAAAGGAGATTGCTACGTTTGCCGAATCTACGGTTTGCCTGCTTTGGTCAAAGGACGTTTTCAGATCAGACTTAATAAGGTCTTGGGATAAACCGTGAAGCTTCGAGCTTTGAGACCATTTTGAATACATTACATGTCCATGTATTCTAGTCGAATAATTCCTTTCAGAGTGGACTGTAAAAGAAAGAATGTGTTAATAGTTACTTTTTGTACAAGTTTGTTAAGGAAAAAGACTAAAAAACTAAGGGTTAATAAAAATCATTATGGTAGGAAGAAACGTAGGAAGGAGAGATAATAAGGAACATTTCTCCAAATTTTCATATAATTGTCATTGTACAGATTGCTTGATAGTCATGTTAACTAAGATCCTACAAAAATTAGCCAAGGTTGTCAGCACTTAATACAGTATAAACACGTGATTATGTGAAATGCACAGATATGAGGGACCTGTGAGCTTGTTAAAATGAATACGTAAAACATTGATATCTAGGTGGTATTCAGAGGTTCACAGAAAATTAACATCAATGAGGTATAACTAGCGGGACTTATCGCGTATGTTTTTATATAATAAAGTTACCTTTATTAACTCGACGTTTCGTTTATATAAAGACATGCGCGATAAGTCCCGCTAGTTGATTGATTCATGATTAATTCATGAGCATAAATCGCGAATCTCTTAAAACTATAATCCATGAGGTAGTTAGAGCCTCACGTGTGCATCTACATAATTACAGATTTAGGGATTGACCACAGTTCAAATAAAGCTGTAATATTTTTGTCAATATATATGTAGTTTAACTCCTAAGAGAAAACAATTGAATTAACAAGAATACCATGTCAAATTCCAATAACTTTTCATATTAAAACCTTAAACCCTAGACCGCGCCTTAGGCTTAAAGTGGTAACTCGTATGACATGAAAAGAATCGGAACCGTTGAAGCACATAACGACGGGTGATTAGGTTGGTGAAAGGAGGCCGTGCGATGCCTGATTGCTCTTTCTACTGCTATGCTAGTCCTACTCGCTGAATGACACTTTTCAAGAGGAATTTAGCATGGAGAGTGTTTCTTTATTAATAGTGACTTGGTAGAACACTATGAAAATATTTATTCAGATAGGTAAAGACGCATAATACTTATATAGCCCATTTAACCTTCTCGCTTGTTTTGTCTTCTGAACCTTCTCAGATGTTTTTTTACAATAATATCTTAGGATTTGTATTTAAACAATATGATATGAGAATCAGTTTAAATTATCACTGAACAAAATGTATTATCATCAAGTCGGTATATTAACTCCTAATACGCATTAAGAATAAAAGAACAAAGTATATAAACATCTTATTGTAAAGTTAATAAAACAACAACAGCAACTAATACATCCGAAGAAAACTTTTTTTTAATATTTTTTAAACTTTTATATAATATCTATATTGGTCACTTTCTTAAGACACCAGTCGTTTCGTCCATGCTATTCGCTAACCCGCCTTCCATTAAGTCGTGCAGGCCTCATTGTGCGCGTCACAATGCATCGCTTCCATGCCAAGCCTACAGAGCTTAGCTGCATTGTTCTGCTTTTTGGACAACTCCGAAGATTGGTTGGTCTTACTAGGATTTGAAGATAGATACGAACATAATATACGTATATGTAATATATAAAGAGTTTAAAGGAACATCAGATAATAAGAAAATGCACTCCTAAAATACTGAATTGTACACCAAAATAATACAGTACCAATCCAAACCTAACCTTGCGTTTAGCTATATTTTGGTGTACATTTCAGCATTTTGATGTGCGTTGAATTATTTTCCATATATAAATATTGTAAAATTTCTCAGGATTGTTCCAGATGACAATCAATAGTTCCCGCCTATCCCCGAAGGGATGTAGAGACGTGAATATATGTATGTAATCTAGTAGTGTAATGAATTCTCTTAATAACCCTTCTAAAGAATTTCTATGTATATTAGCATAACTATCGGGCTTGTGATCGTATCGATATGAAATATGCTGACAGATATTTACACCATGCCTGAAAAAATTCATTGACATCAAGTACCCTAGTGTTTTACACTCTTAGCCTTCTCCCAATATCCAACAAGAGCTGTCAATATATCACTGTAACATTATCAACATTTATTAATAAAATAATATTCATGAATAATCTGACCTGCTGAAGTATGTATTATAACCAATTCTTTGTAGAAACGCCGAGTGTGTATGCGGAGGCGTATGAGTATCAATGAAGAGAAAGTTGTTTCTCTCGGAACAGATGGGGATCCGTGATATCTGTCGATCCCTCTACAGGAAAATGAGCGTGATGATTATGTATAATTAAAAATGTGAGAGTGCTTAAGTTTACTTATTAGAAATCGATGTACCGTATGCTTCGTAGTGACTATGTATAAGTAAAAATGTGAGAGTAACTTTACTTATTACAAACTACCTATAACCACCGAGAGTGTATGAGAAGATGTATGAATGTCAATGAAACGAAAGTGGTCTGTCAGGATCGGGACAAATGGGGATCCGTGATCTCTGCCTACCCCTCTACAGGGAATCAGGCGTGATATGTATGTATGTAGTAACTTTACTTATTACAAACTCATATACCTCATACTTCTGTCCATCACATACATATCTATGCTACCAGACCAATAAGGCTCTACCTCACTGAGGGGGTTCATTGTTCCCTCGAGAGCCTCCGGGAGGGAAGGAACTTTCAAATATGCGTCGAGCACATTCCTTTCCACTTTCATTATGTTCCGACATTCTTCAGTTTGCACCGGTCTAGGTATTTCGCTTAGATGCGTTTTAGTGCTGGTCATGGACTCTAATAGATGCTACCTCTGTTTTGTTGTACACTTCTTTTAAAGTGAATCCTACATTGTCTCAAACTTTTTCGTCTGTGAGTTGCATGTTGCGTAACGGTTAGTAAGTGACAGTGATTGAAAATAGAAAAAAATAAAAATGTCGTTTCCAGTTCTTTTATTTTAGAATATCATCTAAATGATTGATGAATTACGAGTATGAAATGAAAAAAATATATCTAGAAGAATGAATCTTTTTGTATCATTTCCCATTTTCTCCGACATTGAAACAAAAAATATTAGATGCGATTTTAATATCTTAAACGGATTTTTAATATAAAAAATATTAGTTTAATGTCAACAAAGTGAAATAAAGTTTTACTTAAACCCTTATTTCATACAACCACACAAATTTTTGAGTATCCAGGAGACCTATAAACACTTTTCGCTATTTTCTTACATACCAGTACAGACTCATGTATTTTTATCACGTAGTTGTCATCCAATTATTGACTTGTCTAACCATTTAGCGTTTAAGTAAAGTAAATGTAACAAGTTCTTATCTATTATAAAACTCAGACACTACACGTGTTTATGTCGCAAATTTATTTAAGTATACGTTTGTGACGATGAAATTGATTTCTTAATTTACATAACATAACCCTATCCGGCTAATGAGAGGTTGAGTATACACCATTAACTGAACGTTATGACACTCTGTGGGCACTCGAAACCCACCTAACCAAATTATTTAATTTTTATATAACAATCGTCAATCTTTAATCATTGGTAAATTTTTAAACCTTAGTAAGTTATTTGAATCCAACTTAGAATGTTGACGCCGAGGGTATACCACTTATACATATTGTATAGAAACTAAACATGTTCCCGGTATGTACTGGAACACTTAATAACAAATAACTTTATTAATATCAATAAATTACTTTACATTATGTTCTTCTGGCCCTGAACTAGGCGAATGCCTGTATCTCAGGTCCCAGTGCTTTTTTATACAATTTTATTAAAAATATTTACAAATTAATGTAGGTACTGATTTATAATATAGTTACACTTATGGTTACAATACTTAAACTTATGTTTATAAGAGGAATTATATTATAGGTAGTTATTTTGTGATAATTATACTTATATGAAGTTTTGTGTGTGTCGAATATGTGTCTTTGTATTTGTGTATGTATATGTGTGTGGATTTGCGTGTATGTTTGTCTATGGTAGGGTGTATGTATGTTTGTGTTTATATGTAGAGGTATGTTTAATATTTCTAATCATTTTAATTATCAATACCAGTAGCAATACCCACCTTGCCTTCATAGTATTTAATATTAATTTCGCTCCACCTAACCAAAGGCAGAAGCCACGGTAAGTGGATGTGTCGTGCTACGACGACGCCCTTAGAATAATGAATGTTGATGGAGACATTCACGTTGCTATGGAAACGGTTGCTATGGTAATACACAGTTAAAGACTCAAGTGAATTTGAAATTCATACGTGTTTAGCGATTCAAAACTCACGTTTGATAATCATGAATGACTGCGAGTCTTTGAATTGGAGGTTGGTAGAGATCCCGCCACATAAGGTGGCAGTAGCCAAACTTGGAACTAAATTTGACGTTACCGCCATTGCGTGTTATTTTGTATGAAAGGTAAATTTAGTATTACCTGCGTTGTGTTTTTTGCCCACTCTTTGTAATTTTTATGTTTGTTAAGGGTGATTATAATAAATTGATTTCCGGAGTTTCTTGTTAGTTCTTCTCCAAGCTAGGGTCTCCGCTGATCTAACCTCGGTAAAAAATATGTAAAGACAATGCTCAGTGCCATGTTTGAAATAATAATTTTAAGAGATTCGCGATTTATACTCATGATATAAGATATAAGGGTGGGTATAAGATTGATTGCAGCTGTGGGAAATCCTACGTCGAACACACTAAACGGTCTATTGCGGACAGAGTGAAGGAACACATAATATATGTAATATATAATAAGAAGGATAAGTCCCGTTAATTATTAATCATGTTTGAAATAGTTTAATAAACATATTTTGACTTTGATATATTAATTTGTTTTATTTGAGTTTATAGCTCTGCAACCAAAGACCGTTACAAATGAAACCTATAATGTATCGAGCCGTATGGCACAGTGAGTGCTAGTTTTGGCGTGTTTACTGGTAACACTGAATTACGCGACTGTGGCGACGCCTCCAACTGCCACCTTATGTGGCGGGATCTCTAAGTCCACGATTTTAATAATTCGATATTTTTAATTTTTAATCGAAAATGATTGTACCAAAGATAAAGACCATTATAGAAAAAGATGACAACAATTATTGCAAATATCTATGGCATCCGATTTTGGATGTCTATGAAGCTAAAATTGTTTGCCTGGATGAATTAAATGGGGATATATGATTTCTACGTGCTTAGGTAGTCTTGCGTAATATCTCGTATGTATGCACATAATTAACGTTAATAAACTCACTTATATTTCAATTTTAAGGGTTAGTACCAACATGTACATTGCCCAAATGCAGCCAAATTAGCGTTAGTCCGCAGGCGACCATTTAATGGGACCGGGGTAATCCTACCGTGCAGATCGCCTCAGGTCCTGTCGAAAGCACTGCGTTTAATTTCACTAGCAAATAGGTTCCGAGTTGTAGCTGTTTACGATGTAATTGTCAACATAAGGGGTGAGTTTAGGATAAAATTAGTAAGGATTATAAAAGAAAGGATATTTGGTTACGTGGTCTACATATAAATGTCACATCCGATACCCTACAAAGATATAAGTGAAAATCACGGATACTCATCTTTCCCGATTATGAAAAAAGCACTTTCGCTTTAACGACATTCATAAGCCTCATACACTCTCGGCAGTTAAAGTTAGGTATCATAAATGTGTCACTTTTTTCACATTCTAATTGAGAGTTTCGGTAGATGGCTTGTTACTTATTATAGACTATCCAAGTCTTAAAAAGCCTCTGAACCAATGTCTTAAAAAACATGGTTATTGCAATTATAAAATGGGATATTGGTAATACATTAAACAGCCCTATAAGTAATATTTACCTCTAAATTCCCTATAAAAATGCACTTTATTTCAACCCCAGCTAACTCGAAACGATCCTTAATCAACAGCGCAATAAGCCGTCATACATCGCTCATGTACTACGCTGGTACGGGGGCAACTTATCTAATACATCAGGAAGTTTCAACTCCAACTCGAGATTAACTTGTGTTCGTTACACACTAAGCGGATCAACTCCCTAAAGTGCCCGACTCCTCTAACGCGAAAGATGTGCGATCGAGGCGAGTAATTTGATGATGCGAAGCCCGTTCATTTGGGACATGAGTAATGTAAGTAGCTGTCTTTGATGATCTGTTTAATTAAGTGGTTATTGTGTTGAATGATAGTTGTGAAGTTCTGGATTTGAATTCTGAGTTGAAAGGGATAACGTGCACATTACGCTTTCGGCGATTGAAGTACTTGCTGTATTAATGTTTTAACCTGGAATGTTAATGTAGAAGTTTCGTATCCGAATCTAGGGTTGATAGTTGTAAAGCGTATTCAAACGCATAAGGTTACATAAATTACAACATCGTAAGTTCTTTCGAAAAATATATGTTTGGATACGTAATATATACGTGGTTATATTATCAGTACTACTTAGTTTGTTGTGCCATTAATATGGAGTATTGGTCACAGATTGTTATTCCAATATGTGTATGCTTCGTTGATAACGGAATATAAATGAAAATTTGCTAGCTTAATATATGACATAAATAAATACTACCTAATTTTTGGTGGCATTAGCATTCAATTTTCGTGACAGGTAACAAGTCCAATATAAAATGTATGCTTCACTAAAACGAAATATAAATATAAATAACTAGTTTAATGCATAAGATAAAACGAATTCCGATTACATTATTGATACACGTTCGTTAACCCACAACCCATACTACGAACGTGTTTAACGAAGGGAACCGCCGTTTCGTCTGACTCATGTGAACAAAGCCTTCTGTAGCCCACTCACTTTGTCCCGCGTCCTAATACCTTTGAGGAAGGCAGCTAAATTAATCTTCCGGTGGCATAACTAGCGCAGTTTCTACAGAGACTGCCTGGTGTATTTGGCTCGAATATTGTAGCTATTGCATGCTTACAACTAACTAACACATATGCATTCACCTTAATTAATCCCTTACGAGGTGGACTGAATCTTAAATAATGACATGTCCTTGGTCACTTTTTAGTAAATATTAGCGTCGTGATGTCATATGGAACATTGGTAACGGATTGCTAGCCGATCACTCAAAAAAATCTGTTTGTCTCTTACGGAAAGACTCTGATAGTAAACATTTCTTTCTACGTTCTTTTTACGTCCTACACTAGTTGACTTATGCTATTATGCAGTGCGATGTAGTCAAATTAAAGGTTCATCTGCGATAGAGAGATGTGACTGCCAATTATCAACAGCTAACCTGCGAAGAAGTAAGTCGTAACGTTTACAAATATGTCGACTAGAATGAATTAATTTAAGATTTAACCTTGATGTTTCTCCCAATAGTAAAATTAACATTTCTTTCTTATGTACAGAATAGTTTAAACGTGGTTGGTTCAAATTTCCATTTGATTGATCCATGCTTCGCTTCAACGAAAAACAATACCAATATCTTCATTTATCTTTTGTTCTAACCACAAAATATATATCTCAAAATAACATTTTATATATTTTCGCTTTGTGGTAGTTATTCTCAATTATCGCTGCTTTAATTAGGGGTGGTGTCCCAATTGTGGTGGAATCGCGATCGGCATAACGATGCGGCCAATAAAGGCACATTTGCGCATATCATTTATTTTATTGCCTTTAGTGTCGGTTCCCTATCGATATATTTGCAACAATATCATTTGGTACCTATATTAGTGTATATATATGAATGGCTTTACGTAACCGCGTCAATACTTAGATCCTGGTAAGTGTTACATATATCACTGAACTTATATAACGTTGGTTGTGGTCAGTATTTAAACGACTAATCATTTGGGTTTTATAGAATTTGGTTTGAGCAAACTTCAAGAGTAAACTAACTTAATACTTACATATATAGATTTAATGTGATGAAAACTATCATCATCTCTCTTTTAGAGCAAAAAGTGCGCTAAAATTTCTCTTCGTAATGATAATGATTCCCATCATTCAAGCTTCTGATTACCCTAAACAGCTACACGGTCGTAATACGTATGTAGGTTAGCATTACACAGATTAAATAGAGGCTTCAAAGCGATTACATCGAACGCATTGCTGCACTTTGTAAAGCCTGTTGAGTTATCGCTAAAATCAATTATTTCGAATCCATAGTTTACAGGAATTGGTTATTTGTGTCTGTATGAACAGAGCTCGGTAATGTTATTGGAATTGGCTTTTGTGAAAAGCAGTTGTTATAATCAATGTTCATACATATATAGATCGAATGGTTTATCATATTATATCATGTTTTTTACGATTATTTTCCCAGTTAACTTCAGATATATATCCTTTGTCATCCTAGGTGTTTCTGAAAAGATTAAATTACTTTATCATTATGGATAATTTAACCCAATAGATATTATTCCTTATTGGTCTTTTAGTTTAACAGACTTTTAGTCAGCACTCATTGTTTAATACTGTTTCTGCAGCAATACTTACATTAATGAGGGAAGCTTATGATAATATACACGTATTTAAATGAATTTCTACTCATAGTCACGGAAAAGGAAACTTTTCACCGTGTAAAAGTGCTAATCCTAAGAAAAATCAATGTTCCTTATGATATTTTTCTCACCGTAGAAGTATTATGAACATTTCTTTGTAGAAACTTAGTTATAACTAGGATTCATGGAAAATAGCATGTAGGGATTGAGACGTGTTCCTCTAGAGGAATACACGTCCGGCATTATTGAATTCCGTATTTTGATATTCGGGGAAGCGATGGCTCTTGTCGGGTTGAGGTGTCGGCTCTCTTGGGACCATAGATGTCAATAAACGTAGAGCGTGCATGTTTAAAGCTTGCATATTTGACCGATAGAATACGAAAGGTATGAACGCCGTGAAGGGAGTTTATATATATAGTGGAAGTCGGTCTAATAAGGTATATGACAGTCAGATAAAAGATGTATTAAAGATGTTAACATCAGCAATATTTTTTACCGCCGTGAGTGTGTTAAGAGATATATTAATGAAAAATGATTTGGCTGGATCGGAAAAAATAAGCCTACACTTTTGTAAAGAAACTATTGTGTACGTAAGTTTTGATATTAAGGTTATTAAATATGTAGTTTATGTAGATTGGTTTTATTGTACCCTCTATCCTGGAAAGGAAAACATTTGTAAGGCATGTAAATATGAGTTTTATCTGGATCGCTACTGAAATTATAAAAACTTTTATGTAAAAAATGTTGATTACGTTGAGTACGATTATTATAGTATATGTATTAGTTTGAGGGAAATATACTATTAAACATGATTTAGTGTATGACTAGAATCAACAAATACTGTATTTAGGTAGTTTAATATATTTATTGTCGTGGATGATGACATAGTACAAGTAAATACTGAACAACATTAAAACTTTTTGAAGAAATCAGAAATTTCAGTGACTACTTTTGCATTTACAATTTCTTTAGCCACTTTGAACTCTGTCTTAGATACGGTAGAAATTCCTATATAATACATTTCATATAACCCAGCCATTCACATCTCATTGTTCCCAAACCTATAGTAAATCTATGAATAATACATGAACAGATTATGCTGATTTCAATCGAGTGTTTGGTAACTTGGTAAATTTGGGCGGAGACATCGGGTGGGGGGTTCGGTGAAAGGGGGGCGGTCAACACTTAAGGCTCTATGTTTGTTGATCAACCCAACGCTTAGATGAAGTGCTAACTTCGCTGGAATCAAATCAAACTACTAAGGCTTAACTACGTGAGGGATAGACAAGTTTATGATGTTTGAAAGAGCAAGGTATAAGGAAAACAAACTTGTATAAGGTAATACAGTAAACCTTGGCTTTGAGTAAGTTATGTGGCTATAGAGTATAGGCATATAATATTTTTGGGTAATGGCGATGGATTCACCGCCTGTAACGTTGGGTTTTGGCTATTGGTCAAATGAAAATGAAATGAAATGAAAATCTTTTATTCAACATAAGGATATTGATATCACTTACTGAACGTCAAAAAAAAAAAACATTTTTCATAAAAATATGTCATTAACATAAAAATTATTCTTGAAATAAATCAATTTAGATTAATAAAGCTAAAACTAAAACTAATGGCACTTCGTAAAGTCAAACTCTGCAGAGAAGAAATGCCAAGAAACTCTGCAGACAATGTGTACATTAAATTTATTGATTATTATTTAAATATTTCATAACCGTCAAAATGATCTGATACTGACATTTCAGGTTACACAACTTTTTCCTTTTTACACTTTTGCGTTCATCTTGTACATTCAACGCCAACTAATGAATTTATTTTCATTTTAATAACTTCGCCACGTAAAATTATAGTATTTATTAAAATGATTTATTCGTCTCTTTCAATTGTTTATTTATATCATTTTAGCTTATATAATTATAATCATACATGGAACTTCAGGTCTTTTAGTATGTATTCCAATTTTTTTTATACATGTCCTTTTGTATCCAATCAAAAATTAATATTTACACTGTTATTGCCATTACACATATGACACTGTTGCTATTTAGAGTCTTTTTTATATACCCTCCTAACTTAAACCCTTGCACTCCCACCCTTTCCTTGCACGTATCATATCCGTCTCAATGCCCTCATTATACACCACATCCACACGACGAAGTCAAGTGCGTTCGAGATGCAGCATCAGCGTTTATTACGGGGGACGATTCCACTTTGTTCCCAACATTCCACGCTGTTTAGCATGTATGCACCAGTGGAGTTTATGGGTTATAGAAAGTCGAAGGGTTGAGAGCTTGAACAGGTTACGTTAACTGTCATGGGGTTGAGGTTTGATATTATACACTGTTGTGGTGGTGGTTTGGAAACGTTTCTTATTGATTAGTTTTTGATATTGTGACGATTTGACAGCAATATAACTACATATAATTTTAGTTGACGCGATTGTAGTGAATATTATATATCTTAAGAAGTAGAGAGTTTTCCCCGCAATATTGTTTCTCCTCAATATTAGAGTATTTACAAATATTATGTAGCCAAATAGTTTATATTAATAATACAAGAATAAATATCCAAATAATTATCATATTATACAGTGATTGAAAGTAACTTATTATGTATATGTAACTTATATTAAATTTTGTATGATATACAATTAGGTATCTTACAAAACATATATGTAGATATCGTACAGGTATCTATTATAATTAAACTTTAAACGAAAAGCGGCCAATAAACTCCATATTATAGCAGTTTCCAAAAATGCTCAAACAATGGCGGCTGCCTGAGGCATGGAGTGGGGCCATTGTGCCAGCACAATGACGTCCCCGCGTCAAACGAAGACGCTGCTTCCGGGCCTAGCATGGACGTGGTGGATTACACGAAGATATTATATATTCCGGTATTTTTTTTCATTTTGCTGTGAAAAGAATACTAATACGACATATAGCTATATGAAAGAGTTATTAGTTGTAATTGTAGTAAAAGCTTATGATCCTTTTTTGGCAACGATAATAATGAGATGTTTCAAACGCAGAATATTTAGTTCAAACGAACAATATCACTGACATGTTGTTTTGAGTAGAGGGACTATAATAATAGTATATAAGAAAAAAACTGATACGTTTATAGACTAGAGGGATCAAACCCGGGACCAATACACGTAAAATAAATAATAAATAATATATTAGCAAACTATCACTAATTATTTCGTACAATACTATCACAATTTCAACATTAATAATACAGGTGGCCCAAGAATAAAATATATTAGCTCCGAGGTTTCATCCACGTTGTTATATCCATGTATTACTTACTCCAACTCCATGCTATGCCCATTCCGTTGAAAAGTGCTCGGAGTGGAGTGTACACTAGAACTTTGCGGTGCAAAAGCACAATCAGGCGTCGCATGGCCTTTTGTCCTTCGCCTAATCACTAGCATTTAGCTCTTAACCACTCGCTCTCCTGTTTGACACTTCACTTTGTACACTAGGCTAGTGGAGTGTCACTATTGTCTTATAGGGAAGCGCTGTTATTGAATATTTCTACTATTTTGTTATAAGGTAGTGTGAGTGTTAAATATTTCTGCAATAAAAAGACTAGGAACGGAATAGTGGAATATGACTGTATGAATATGGAGTAAACTGCAGTTTAAAAAGGTCTTTGCAAAACATGATAGGGGTGGATTTGAATGATAAAAGCAAGAATATTGATAAGATAAAGTAGTAGTCTTTAAGAAAATACAAAGGGTTTAGAAATCGTTGGATATGTTATGCAGATAGGTGTTAATACGAATAGATTGACTTTAAATGGTTGCTAAGATAGTAATGCGTTCACGTTAAGTTACAAATGCTTATATAAAGAAAATGCTTAAAAAGGTGACGTCAGAAATACTACATCAAGCTACCAATTTACAGAGGTTTATAGTATTAAAGAATCAAAACAAAACAAACTTATAACTACCTTAGTTATCCCCTTCAGGTACAAAACACATATCTTTTTCTTTCTTCACAAACCATTTTGTGGGAGGGCCAATAGAATATGCTGTGTGAGGTCCACTCATTGAATACAAATGCGAGGTGGGAACCGTGACTCGAATATCCTCGAAGACTCTGCCAGATATAAAACAAACACCCAATCAACACCCAATACATACTAATGGCAGTATTAGTATGCTTTGGTAGGGGAAGAAAGTTAGCACGTTGTTAATTAGCATACATAATATGATTATAGTTTTCTTTGGGAGGATATGTAAGGATATATGTATTATATGATTTCTTATAATTTTTTCGGAACCGTTAAGATTTAATTGATATTAACACACAGAAAATCCCTACATATACTCGGACAAACTTGGTGATAAGATTTTTGTTTCTTTGAAACCAATTGTATTGTAATATTATGACGTATTATTAAGCATACCAAAGATAAGAAAGTCAAATTCAAAATAGTAATGCTATAAGTGATGTAAACATGTTATGAATTAATTATTATTAAATAATTATTTCTTTGAAAATCTGATCATAATAAAATAATTCAACTAAATGAGCGTTTGTCACGTCCTTTAGAAAATAGCCTTTTTAGAAAGACCTTACAAAATCACTTTTTTACATAGCATTAATCTTGTACAATTATCTCCCTAACACCATAATATAAACATTGCAACGTGAACTAAAATATTATATTTACTGACCTTAATACTTTTAGGGCCTCAATCATAAAATACCAGACTAGTATATAATTCCATATTATTCCATACTAAATACAACTAGAATACCCATCCTAAGCTTGGCAAGAGTCTTGAGCCGTTGTTGGGTGATGGGCTCAAAAGGATTAACGAGGCCCAACGTTAAGGGGAGGGGATTAATGCCTCCTATACATCTACACATCAATGCTTTGATCGATAACATTCCGATACTTGGTCTTTCATGGTAGAATTTGGTGTAGCTCAGTCGTTGCTGGGTTGACTCGTAGGTAATAGATAGAAGGTTTATCACCGGTGCATGTACTTATAAAAATGAAGAATTTATATGTACATTATCGTAATAAAAATACAATTACGAAATGCATCGAATACTAAGGTGAGGGAAAACATCGTGAGGAAACCTGCCTGCTCCTCCCCTAAGAGTTAATAGTAAGTATTTTAAATTTGATCGTAAGACAACGACGACCTAATATGTAAATTATTGTTATTGTATTTTGGTTGAGACCAAGTCGAATCATAATATAATACAACCTGACATGGTTAAGCACCTATTCAAATACACGTAATAGCATGATATAAAAATACTATAGATTCAATTAATAGAAATTGTTAGGATCAGGGAATCAGGCCTGTTGCTTATTTATGTTAGACTACACTATAGAACATTCATCTTTCATCACAAACATTCACCCTTAGTCTTTTAACTACTTAAGGAATGAAGGAAGAAAGGCATTTAGGTAACGTTCGACTTACGTCCTTCACATGTTTAGAAGATGAAAATAAACATTTGAAAAGTAATACGAGTATTCTTCATTGTATCCAGTATTTGTTGGCTGCTAAGCATTCAAGTAGTTGAGTGTATAGATGAGATTGTTACCTCGGTATTTGATGTGTAGAAGTAATTATAACAGTCGACTGTGTATGGGGATATGTATGGATGCGAAGGAAGTTTAAGTAGCTTACGTTATAGAGAGTCAAAGGTTAAAGTAGTTTAGCAATTTCTATGCAAAGAGTGGCTTGAAATAAATATTGGAAGGGCGACTAAACAGGGGCCGACCCAATAGGACATAATATGACAGTCAGATAGACACCATTTGAGAAAAAGGGTACATATAACCGCCGAGTGTATATGAGATGGTGCATGAAAGTCAATGAAGCGAAAGTGGTTTGTCAAGATCGGGACAGATACTCCTCTACAGGGAATAAGGCGTGATGTATATGTGTGTACGTAATACGTATGACCTCTTAATGCCCTTATTTCTATCTACCCCTTTGGAAATATTGAACGTGATCTCTGAAACAGTTCCTTACATATAAGTTGTCGCTTGCTCCAAAATACTGTTATTAACCGTACATATGACGTGTAGTACAGCACTACCTATCAAGGTTGACAACCAGTATAAATTGAGTTCTCATTCCTATGCCAAAATAGGTGACACCAGGGCTCTTAGTAAATTGGTCGGAAGGTGTATACTACGAATGTTTCGTAGCAAGTTGATGAAGCGTTTGGGGCTTCCTCGGAGGCTTTTAGGGTAGACGGGGAGCAATCAACGGCAAAATGGTCACAGTGACGACGTTTCATTAACTACTAACATGTTGGTAGTTGACATTAAGTGGTAGTCAAAGAAGTTAAGTGTTATTACTGTGTAGTGACGAAAAAGTTTCAGAGACAACGTTTTTTCATTGTGTTCATTTTTAGTCATTCAAACGCCTATAGCAATTAAACAAAGAGCTGCGGTGATCTGGAACTGAAAATGTAATCTTAAGCGATTCTGACGTATTTTTGCGAGTATTTAATTAAATTTATGAATAGGCCGCGTAGAACATGCATGGTTCAAATTGGAGACATTCTTATAAACGCGATTGTATGCAGCGTGAAGAACAGAAGAGCATATATGAGAAGGTTAATCAGTGTAAGTGAAGCAAGAGAGATTTGAATGTATTGTTCTTAAGGACGTAGAGTTAATATGTGTACTTATGTATTTAAATTACTATATAATGAAATCAATGGAATATATCTAAAGATATACCTGTCTCCAATATTGAATAGTAATATAGGCTCTGATAGGTATTAGTAGACATAGCGTAAATGATATTCAAAATATAAAGTTCTCTCCTCTCATGATGAGGTGTTTGCATATCATTGCAATTGCATCATTGCATATAGTCGTATCGCGCAAAACCCGTTTTATCTGGAACCCCGTACCGTATTTATATGTATATGTACACTTACAAGTTGTATCATTTATTATATTTTCTAATAAAAAAAAAGCATATGTGCATAGCAAAAGCATATATGATTACCACCACAGTACAAAACTAATAAGCCCCTTATTACTAAGTACCAGGCTGTCATAAACCGCGTAGAGTCAGCGCAAAGCACAATAGAGTGACAGAGACAAGTGCATCCTTTGTACTCCTTTGTGACGTCACAAATCGCTCCTGATTGGGCCTTCGTACATCCGCCGATATTGGCTGTCATTGCTGAGTATGTTCACAGATGGATTGGTTATAGGGGTGAACAGAATAAGGAGGAAGATGCATTTTCAATATAGTAGCATCAATATAGTAATATATTAGTAAGTCACTAATAATAATATTTAGGACGCTATTACACTAATAGAACTAGCCCCATGGTAAGTTCATTTAAGACTTGTGTTAAGGGTACTAATCAACATATATTTAAGAAATATGTAAATATGTATTTTATAAAGATACATAAATATATACATATTATACATAAATTAATACATTTATAACATATTATATAATTAAAAACTAGCCTCGAAAACAGAAGAAAAGCGTAGTTCTTAGCTCTGCCTCTACCGGGAATCGAACGGTTACGATTAGCGTTCAGGTGCTCAGCCAATCGCGCCACTGAGGTCGTCAAAGCTTTGATTACTACAAGATGGCCAATTCAGCTACTATAATGTTATATTTACTAATGTTCATATTACTTTTCTAAAATGCATAGAATACCGAAAAGTGCTTGTTATAGCTCACCATTAACATTCATATCAAGATTTTAATATTCATTATATAGAATATTGTTGACAGATTGTTATCAATTTATGTGGTTCTGTCCACTCCAGTGATAAAAGCCTTAGTTCAAATACACCCATTTGCGCCTAGTCGTGTAAAAGCGAAATAGTTGCCGGTTAAAGTATGCCAGGTATGGCACTATTAGATCTGTGATACGGTTTTGTAATCGCTCACAAATACTTGTGCAACGCGAGATTTATGCTTTGAGTTTGTTATAGTATAACATATTATGTTTACTGTATCTACTGTGTATGAATGTATTGTTATGGTTACAAACATAACAAACTCAAAGCAGATTTTTTTATTATGGTGGGGTAGTCAAAGGCTTGGGTGTCAATCTCCAAAATTACGATGGCATGATAAGCACTGGCTATTACCTATCTTGAGGCTTATGGGTACTTTACTTCATGATGTTTTCCGTCATCGTTAGCGATTATATATTATGTACGTAAATAAAAATCACATTTATTTTTGCTTTCATAGGCACATACCAGAGCCAGGATTCGACACTAGAACCTTTCTCATAAGAAGTCAGAGATCTCACACACTGGGCTATAACAACTTTTCCAAAATTTCACGTTACGAACTATCAATGGATCACCTAAATTCCATTTAAATCTAGCTTGAAAACTTATTCAAAAGACCCAGGGGCTAGTTCAATCATTGTACTAATCTGTATACTGTAGCTTCTCGAAGATAATGAGTGGGTTTCCACCCGATGAGGAAAGTTGCAAGCCAGGAACGCTTTGCTACAACCATCCCGAGGATTAGTACGGTGGGAGTTTCTCTCTGGAGCTGCATTTACACGACGCTAGTAGAGAGAAACGAGTTTAAGTGAGTTGTTGTAGCAATTTATGTTAAGTTCAGTACATGTTAGTGTCAATAAAAGGAAGAGTAATAAAATAAATAATTATTAAGTAAATAATGAATCATGATTAGAATAAAATAACTATAACGCTTGTTTTACATACATAGACTTGTTTTAAATAGACAGATATTAAGCATTCCAAATCTGACATACTGCTTGCACTTCAGTGATATACCTTCATCTTCGTATATATATTTTAAATATAAAAATATTTTACTACATTCCTTTCGAAATATTAAAATAAAAATCCTTATTCATTTAACAAGCGAGGAGTAAGTATTAACTTGTTCTATCACTTACCAGTTTCAATCGAGGCACCGCCCTATAGAACGTTTCAAGCTCACTTCAGCGTGCAATATTACGTTTTGCATGAGAGGCGAGGCTTATATACCTGCTTAATCCCCATAATGTGGATAACACTGGGTGGCATAAATTATAATCATTTGATAGTTTGTATTGTACAATACAAGCTGGATGTTTGACTTAGAGAGTTGCAAATGCAAACAGAATTCTGAAATTTATCTTATAGTACTAAGAAAATATCGCAGTTTTGTTGAGAAATCTGTTTGTTCTATCTGTAAGGACTACTTAAAAATTGGTTGCTTGCTAATATAGTTATGTTACAAGTACCGTAATGATATAAGTAAAATTGTTTCTGACATATTTTAGTTCACAAAAGAATGTGAATTTCTACACGGTATCCGTGTTTTGATATGGTTTCACGAATATCAGCTGCTTCAATCTATTCAATATCCCTGAAACCTGATATCATCTTTCAAATCGTAAGAATTTTGAACATACGTAATCAGTACATAATGACATAACATTCCAGTATTTAGTCATAAAAAACTTTGTTACAGAAGCAGTAAATGGATCAGAAATCGACTTCTCCATAGAACCACCGTCCAGGGTGTTATTCTCCAACAGTACTGGGACCCTGGTACCATGTGAGGCGAAGATCAGCCCCGGTGCACCAGCCACTGTCACATGGGTCACCGCTGATGGCTCACCTGTACATGATGTACCCACGCTGAGGTAAGACTGATGATCCGTGTACACTTTTATATATAACATATATGTACGTATATTTAGGTTGAAATGGATGAGAGAGAGAGATTAATACTTCTAAACTTACATTTTATTTCCATAGCTTATCTGAATTCCTTCTTTCCATATTATAAAACACTAGTGACCCGCTCCCGCTTCGCGGGGGTATAAAATATATAGCCTACTCCACTATTTAATGGATGTGATTATGAATATAAACCTTCCTCTTGAATTACTCTAAAATCCGTTACATAGTATCAAAGATTTAAGCATACAAAGGGACATAGGGACAAAGAAAGCGACTTTGTTTTATACTATGTAGTGATTAAAAAAGATCATTATCACTGTAGGTATGTTTTATAACTGAAAGGTAGTAAGTAACATTTGAATCCTGTCCCAGAGCCCAAGTCAACAAAAAGAAATAAAACAACCGCAATACTATTTTATGGAGTCCGTAAGGATTTTCAGTCCTTATCGAGCGCTCCCAGACACTTCATAAGCCCTTACTCGCTTTATACAGTATGAACCCAAGGTAGTATTTATTTTTTCAACCTGAAAATAAATAGTATAAAAGGCGTAGGTAATAGGTACGTTCTATAAACGCCGAGTATGTATGCGGCGGTGAATGGATGTTGATGGATCGAAAACTAATTTGCTTGGATAGGGTTAAACTGTTACTATATACCTCTGTAAATAGTAACAAGCGTGGTGTACATTATTAAAATGATAAATTTCTATGTTTTCTTTACTTTTTAAAATAAAAATGGAAGGTTATTATAAAAATGTACATATCGTGTTTAATCTAATGGTTTTGATTCTGTAAATGTTGGTCCTTAATTACCAATAACCTTAATCGTCAGATCATTCAAATTTGAAGGCAGCTATAATTCTATTATCTATATTTATTGACTCCTATTTACTAATGTCCTTAATTAAAATAACATCCCCCCACCGATGAGGCAAGTAACGTCTAAGCCAAAACTAAAACGGTTACTCAAGGAACATTTCCTCAGCCAGCAAAAAGAGGCGTGTGCTCCCAACGTTGCCCCCCGATCCGGCCGCTACACTGTGTTGACTGGACAATAACATGTAATTGTGACACATACATTTTTCTCATATTTTACGTTCAATATCTTTGTATTGTATGTATTTGTAAATACATGTATCGTACACATAATATAAGCATTAAAAAACATTTATATAATTTCAATATGTTATTACAATATGTAACACAATAATTTATTTATAGTTTACACTTATTAATATGTATGTTTATTAAGCTCTTATTGTTAATTTTGCCCTCTTGTTGGTTCTAACGTAATATCAGCGTTGCGTTTGCCACCAAACGTAACATACCAAGCTGAGTTAGAACCCTTTTGCTGCGACAATAACATGCACAAGCTATACCTCCTAGTTCGTAAGTTTGATTTGTAAAATGTTTGTATTGTGTATGTTTTTGTTGCTGTAAATAAATGCTTTTATTATTATTATTATTATTAATTAACAATAAGCTTAATCGCCAGATGAGTTAAATTTTAATGCAGCCATAATTATATTATCTATATTACTGGAGTGCTGTTTATTTACCTCGAATGGATTTTTGAGTACACAGACCCCAGACAAATAATATGACCTTGGTTTGTTTTAGCATACATTTCGGAGATGTGATGGCATTAGTATTGAAATTTAGTAGCCAGGACCATATCTCACTGTATATAATTAACAAAATAATAAATCCTAACTTCATCATTCAATTCTATCGAGCTATAAAAGCCAGTTGTTTGCACCATATTCAAATTCCATACTAGCTTGAGACTGTGTACAGAAGCAATTCAATTCCAAATTCAATCTCTCATACACGATTTTGCATCGGGATCATACACTTCACTTAGTTGATTAACTTTCGCAAAAGTTTAGCTGCAAGCGATGTCCGAGAGATTAGACAGAAGCACTCGTGCTGATTACGTAAAATACACAATTAGACCCAATCAGGTTTTGTGCTGATCAGGGACTAGATCATAACGTAAACAGCTGACTATCTGTCCATCAAACTTTGGTTCATTTATGTGGGGCAAAACAAAACTGTAAGAAATCGATCTGTAACTTTTTCCTCTTAATATTGCTATATGTCAATTTTTAGTAATGATATTACTCATGCCTTTTATTCTCTAACTAAAGGTAAATAATGATCCTTCAGTACTATTTCAAGCCTTAACGCATACTGACAAACTTTTCAAGCATGTTCTTGTGGTCTTTACGCTACGTGAAAGTGTCAAATGTGTTCTGTATATCGTCACCCGCTTTATGACAATGTTAAATTGATCTGTATAAGCTCATCGTGGTTTTCCTCTTTCAACCTTACCATCCAAATCGACTCTACTATCCCTTTCAATATCTCTTATATGCTATCAATATTATATATCATTATAATTGTACGAAGTCAGTTATTAAGTAGATGACTTCCGTAGCGCGATTGGTTAACCACCTGAACGCTAATCGTGAGGTCCCGGGTTCGATTCTCTGTAGAGACAGAGTTAAGACCTACGTTTTCTTCTGCTTTCCCATCTGGTTGTTGATTATATATACTTTATATGCTTTTACCTTTATACAAAAGTAGATATTTCTTAAACATACGTTGACTAGTACCCTTAACACAAGTCTTAAATGAACTTACCAAGGGGCTAGTTCAATTGGTATAATAGTTTCCCAAATAATATTATTATAGGTATACGTCACTGTATTTCCCTGATTCTACCAAATATTCTCCCTCCCTTTCACTCTATACATATCTCTCTCATCTTCGTGTGCCATGTGGCAATCCCTCGTGCAAATAGCAATTAACACGGACGTTGATCTTCTGTGCAAACTAGCTGCCTTGCGTACCCATCGTATTAGGGTCAAGAGATGCCCCACTTTAAAGGCTATAACGATGAAATGGTATGAAATGTTTTCTTGGTATGTAGATGTATGGGATATGATTAAAATGTAATATTTGTTAGGATGTTTTATCTATAAACCATAAAAGTGCATTTTTGACTTACGTGGTATAGCGAATAGTTGTTAATGATGTTTCAATATTGAGGTTCATACTCTTCTGTATAGCATCTATTGAGGGTGCTCAATACCTAGCACACATTATATCTTTATTAATATGTTTAGCATTTCTACAGGAGTTGTAATGGCATTAATACGGAACATTGTTAACTAGTCACCAATCTACCTACCAATCACCTAATGATTCTATAACCTCGATTTTTTTTACCAACAATATGCCAGGTAGAAAAAAGAATAAACTTCTATTGACATTTTAGTCTAGCTCGGTACGTTCAATAAATAGAAGCTACCTGTACGTACAATAAGTAAAAAAGTATGCGAAGTTCGAATGTCACCAAATCACGGTGTGTTCCCGTCATGGTTTAATAATAGATGGGGCACAACAGGGGGCGCTGCCTGTTCGCTAAAAGCCATTCGCTGCTTTGATTACGCGTTGCCAATTTACATCTAAAATTGTACTGTACTGGTGTAGATACACATTTATACTTTTAAACAATAAAAACATAGGATTGTTTAGGGGAGAGATTTGCGAGTATACCCTTGCCACGAAAGAGTATTTCAGTATTAATGTTCATACAATGTGAATATCACGAATCACTGGCTGCTGAATAATTTATTCAGCGCTAGTATTCTTCCATTTATTCTATCTGGCAAGAGTTGAATATTTATTTCAACTGTTTTGATTTTTCATTGAATTTTCAATCCCTATTCAATCGATAATCAACTTGTTAACTTAACTAACATACATGCATGCATACCTATCACGCCTGATTCTGATTTTAGAGAGGTAGGCTGAGATCACGGATCCCCATTTGTCCCGATCCTGACAGACCACTTCACTCAACAAATACTAACTACGTATTCCAGAAAATGAATGAAGTTTATAACCTAGACTACCTTAGAACATAGGAACCCAGGTATTAAATTCTTTAAATTGTATTCCTCTGGGGAATTTCAGGAATGGTCCCTAGGGATCCGACCGAGGTGCGGTCAGGTCACCTCTCAAATATTTAGAGCACGCCGACGACAACCCACATTTATTTGGTCCAGTGTCAACGTGTTTTATATTCTTGGTTGTATCGGAGGTAGTGTAAACATATGTTCACAATACTCAATGAGATACAGAACAACATTGTTCGTATCTTTCGTCTCATCTCAACTGGTTTTCAGAGATAATATAGTTACAAATAACTACGGGTTATCTTATCACACAAATGATTTTAATTGTCATATAACGTAATGAAAACATTCACTATCATCAACCCTTGCGGTGTAGCATTAATCTCAGAATCTCTGGAGTTAGTAATTCAATAGCCACCTTAACCCTACATGTTACCCAGATAGTCAGAACCGAAAGTGACACCGTAAATAAAGTATACTGTGTTTTAATTAACAAGCATTGACTTTTACCTGATCCTCAAAATAACACTTCCTCACGATATTTGCTTCCCTGTAAAACTAAATAACTTTATAATATTGGAATAATGACAGATTGAAGCAGATTATTCCATTTTATTTACGTCCCAGACTAGTACAGTTTATTAATATTAGAACACAAACAACAATCTCTTAATCTAAATTGATTAATAACAGCACTTGCGCGAATTAGTTTGTTGAACGTCGACTCGCTTCAGAAGGAATGGTGTCAACTCTACCTAAACGCATTAGACTAATCTCTTGTAGTATTGTTTTGGACGTTAAGGCTTCGTTTTGTCATTCCTTTGCTTGTCTATGACAAAATAAAGTACCTATATTATAACAGTGAGAGTAAAGACTATATACTAACAATAGTTACGTTAGAAATATATAGCTGTTGAGCGTAAATGGAGGTACATGACACGGTTATTAGTTAAACTATTCAGGCAATTATTCCGTTATTGTTTAAAAGAGCAAAAAAATATGTTGTCCATAATTTATTCAGTTGATTTTACTCAGTAGTTGACATACAGTCGGTATCAGCTTAACGGTTTTTATATGTAATTTTATAAATAAAGTTAAAATACACTAGTTTTGCTATATAAGCCAGATGTGTTTGATACATTTCAAGGACGACAGAACTTCGCAGTGCATAATAATAATTTGTTGGTCACATTTACAATATTAAGATTTTTAACAATGGTTACAGTTAAATAAGTTACCCAATACTAAAATATTGATACGAAATAATATATTTCCGTTTTTAAGAGTACCGTATTTTTTTGCTAATATCTAATTCAAACTAGAAGACACCCATTTGGTCGTAAAACGAGCGTATGGCCGAGTACAAGTTGGCCAATAAAACGAACGTAAAACACTTCAAACGATAAACCGCTTTATGATGATTTAATCAATTTCTCTGAAGCGTCCGATAAATTATACTACATTGGTATACGTATATGTATACTCGTGTACTTCAATATTTGATTAAATACATAGAACTAAGCCATGTCGCCATTAATATTTTGAATGGCAACATGGCTTACCACTTGTCACATTGAGTACTGATTATCTGGTCAACACATGGGTTCGAGGTGGCTATAGAATAACTACCTTCGCGATTGCGGAGATGGAAACCTGAACCTCTGACTACCCTGCAAGGGTTAATGATCGTGAATGCGTTTGTCTTTTTGTACATAGAACTTCCAAGACACAATATTGCCTTTGTAGCATCACTCAGGGTGTAATGATCGTCTTATTAAGATTGGTAACAGAAAGGCTATGCTAGTATCCATTTTTATAATTCAGCCTATTTAGGTATTTATATCAACCAATCGTGTTTAAATAGCGTTTATTATTATTATTTATGAAATACACAAGCAACTCTTCGAGTAAATCTTAACAATCTTAAGTGTTGATCTTAAGTTTATCTTGACAAAAACTTACCAGTCAAACATCCTTTCAAAATGTACACTATAGACAGCACAGAGTAGCACAAAGGTAGCTATTTTTAACCCTCCCAATCCCAGATCCATACAGTACCGTACATACTGGTACTTCATACCACAGACCACAAAACCATGGGCACAAAGGCTCAAAGACCCTTTGATGCGGATTGCGGGCATCGTCCACCAATCGATAGCTCATTCCCTGAGTGCGCACATGATTGATTAGGTGGCACGCGGAAGATTGAACCAGAGCCTCTCAGGCAGTTACATACCATAGATATTTTATTGATATCTACATTTGGATATATTTACAAGTCATATTCTAATAAAATAGGCAAAGATACATACATAATATAAATACAATAATAATAGCCGTATATATTCTATTTAAAACACTGAATAAATAACGCAATTATCATTATGAATAAATATTAATGATCCTGACGTCCTGCGGTGTAGTTAGAGTTATACTTGACCATTGCCGCAAAGCGGAGTTAACGTTTTAATGGTGACCGAATGTGTTATCCAGATAGTCAGCATGTAAGCTGACAGGTACATACATACATATTGTAATAAATTGTACATACATTCACGTATCTTAATCAAAAACCAAGGACACATAATAATAATATTTAGGACACTATTACACCAACTGAACTAGTCGTTTGGTAAGTTCATTAAAGACTTGTGCTAAGGGTGCTAGTCAATGTATATTTTAGAAATATACACATATTATACATAGATAAATAAATAAAAAGCATATATAATCAACGATCAGACTGGAAAGCAGAAGAAAAGCGTAGTTCTTAAATCTACCGGGAATCGAACCCGGGACCTCACGATTAGCGTTAAAATCAAACACATAACATATTGGTCACTTCTACCTACTAGCTATATTAACTAAGCAACGACCAAGCAAGAGTATGATATAATTGAGCTTTACCGAGTCAAGAAGCTTTTAACATGTGCGAGCTTAATTGGCGTCGCCATTGTACTTATCCCTTAATAAAGGCTTTGACATGGGTCAGCTGATTGCGTCGCCAAGCTCCAAAGGCTTTGTCATTCAGCAAAAGTCCCTTCCTTTAATTAACATTGGGCCAAGTCGTTTCTCATGGAGGCCAAAAATGCTCCCCTTTCCTGTTGTGGTGGAAAAAGTATGCGAATTAACTAACCTATATATTTATTTATTCACAAAAACTTTGTGCTTATATATATTATCATGTAAGTATAATGTTTAGTACGGTCCAGTAAATTGAATATTGATTTAATCAAGTGAAGCCCGTTTTCTTGCAAAGTTGTATGCAGAGATCACGATAGCTTTTATTTCAGATCGAAGCAAATCACTTACACTGTTTTGATATAACACCTCATTATTCTCATACATACTCAGCGGTTTAGATATCTTTAAAGTAATCCTCTTTCAGTATGGATTGATAAAAATCTTCATTTACTGGCTCTTCCAAATATTTATAAAGCTACTAAATTAATGCCATTACAATCCCTACAGTTATTCTAAAAGTACTCGGGTATCGAAAAATATATTTTTGTTGAAAAACAGACAAATATATGCAGCGCCACGACTGAAACTCAATCTATAGCGGTGGCAGAATGATTGATTGTTCAATTTCGATGGCAACCGGTACATTTTGATGAAAAGGGAAGTGTGTTTGCAATATCAATGTCAGTTTGGTACATTATTTTATAATATAGTGCTTTGGCATACAAACATATGCATCACCACTGTGAATCCTTTCATGGTAGTCAGAGCTTTAGTTTCCACCCTCACCTTAGCCAAGTAATCAATTTTGGCTACTCATAACCCCTCTTTTTACCTAATAACCAGTACCAAAGTAAACTTATACCATCGAACACATACATCGTGAGGAAACCTACCACTTCCCCGAATAGTAAGTGCTTGTAAATGGTGACATAGCTTACCACCTGTCACATTGAGTACAAACTATCTGGCCAACACATGAGTTCGAGGTGGCAATTGAATTACTACCTTCGCAATTGCGGAGATGGAAACCTGAACCTCTGACTACCCCGCAAGGGTTATTTATCGTGAATGCGTTTGTATTTTCTTTTTTTATGTCGAATAAATACCGTCTAGTTACCATTCTATTAACCTCTGTTCTAGTATGTAACCTCTGTTATCAACTAAAACCCTTTCTTTTACACTATTGTTTCAGACGCGTCATGGTGAACGGGTCCTTATGGCTGGGCGCTTTCCCTCCGTCGCAGTACCGCGCTGATGTGCACTCGGCCTTATACAAATGTCGGCTATCGTCCGCCTCTAAAGTCTTGCTGTCAAGGGATGTAAGAGTGCATGCTGGTAAGTAAATTATTTATAATATGTTAATTTATAAATACATTATTATATGCAATTTTAAAAGGATGTGATTTGGAACAGGCAAAGGCATTTCTTAAGTACGGTTGTATAAAATGTAAAATCGATTTCTAATAATTTATTCTTTTTTGCACACACACTACATTTACACATGAATTATAAAATAGGCCTTCTTGTCCCGTTTACCTCCTGCAGCCCGTAGGAAAAGATAGGCGAGATATAGATAATTATTGTCTCTGTATCTTAATAACATGATATATGAAAACTCGATAAAATAAGATCAAAAAATATATCAAAATCATTGCGGATAGACGAATCTTTGAAGACATTATATTAACTCGACTTTTCTTACCATTACTATTGTTATACTTAGTATAAATAAGGTTTACCATAACTATTGTATTGGGAAACGTTTGCAAACTAATAAATTGTTGCATTTCTGTAGACCTTTTGGGGATGCTAGTAAGAAAGGCTACCAATATCATTCTACTTACGTATCAAATTATTATAAACTCCTTATAAATTATCACAGAAATAGGGAAAATTCTTGACTACCAACACTCCATACTTAACACAACTAACACTTTGCAAGTTCAAGTTTCCACTACGAAATTTGATTGCCATACGAGTGTAATTTATATCGGCTTAGGACCATCTACTTAGTTAAGTTTCAGGCATCACCACCAGGCCCCTTAGTCACCCGAGCTGGTAGTTACGAAGCGACAGTCCAATTCCAAATTCATTATTATTCATTAACACTCGTATTAAGACTTACATATAACCGTCATAACGAAGAAAGACGTTTAAAAATATACAAAATATTGCTTTCATTATATCCTTTCAATCAGCTGATCAATGCAGAAGCCATTTTGAATTTGATTGTCGCTTCGTACCTACACGTCGTGTATGTAACAATGCCCTAAGGACGCAGGGCACAAAGGTTGGATGCAAATGCAGCTTAGTCGCCTGAGCGTGCGGCTTCGCTGTTGATTCAATAAGCCCCCGGGCGGTACTAGGAATAGGTGCTTTGTGTTATGTTCTAGGAACTTTAATGTATCAAAGAGGTAATAGATTTGAGACCTTAAGATATGGCTATAAAGTTTGAGCATTGATAGTTCATTGAATAAGAGTTTTAAAATTAATGAAATACTTTAAATTCCATCATTCTGCTCTATCAACCGTACGAAATCTCTACCATTTGCAATACTACTTTTATAATTAAAAGTGTATATTCAATATTATTCGTGTTTCTCCATACTTATCTGTAGGGCTTGAGCTAAACCTTGTAGGAATCAAACATGTTCTCGATTATTTAGCATTGACATAAGTGTTTCAATTGAATAAATATTATTCAAATGCAATATTTAACAATTAAATTTTATTTGATTCAACTGAAATCAGTAAAGTTTTAGAATTGCTAACAAGTAAATTTGTCGAGTGTTACGCCCAATAGTCAATTAAAACTATCTACAACTGTCAACTATGATAAAATATACATTTTATGAGAATATAGAAACGGGAATTAAATTCATCATCAAAAACTCTTACACAAAAGTAAATGACCTTACAAACACTTCAATGATTTCTAAACTCCACCCTTCCCTTCCACATTTCAACCTCCACTCTAACAGTTAGTTAAAATACCTTATACGGAAGGTTGTGGCCTCACGTTCAACTGTTTGCTATCCGGAGGCACGCGTGACCTAACTGCAGAAGGGGCTTCGATGGAATAATATAGCTTGAACTTGAGTAAACCTGTCCTCAAGGAAACTGGAATGTTTTAGAGATTGTATATAGATCTTGGGATTGTTTTATAAGGGTTAATGTTGCATGTTATGTACAATAATGTGTCCACACTTATATCCTGGATTACATTGAAAAAATTCTTTTCGACATTGTGGTCATTATGTCGTGACATGATACAATATCTCCTGTGTAAATAATATGGGAGTTTGAACCAACAGTTTTAAATACATTATTGATGATTATTTGACTGTAAACCATTTTCCTTTAACCACGATGCTAACTTAGTGGTGAAACGTAGCTTATGTTATAAGAATAAATACGTAAAAATCATTGCTTTTTTGTGTAACCTTTTGTTATAAACAAAAATAGATGTAAAGAGCATTATCAAATTTTCACATTACCTGTGCTTGTTTGATGTCACATTTGCCACTGACGTCACCCGAAAGCCTCTTCCGCCCTAGACAGGGAATCCGGTTAGGGCGGAAATATTGAATTTCTTTTGTTTCGTTTGAACTGCTATTGCGATTCGGTATTCGTTTGTTTTGTAACATATTTGGTGAAGTGAGATATTTGTTTTTAATGTATTAGGCAACTCGAGCTATCTTTTTTATAAAGGTAGCTTCAATGTTATATCGTATATTTATCGACAATGTAATGAGCTCTTTAGGGAATGGACGCTGTGGTGTTTTGTTTATCCCCAGTCACAACCTACAAAATGCCTAAAAACATCATCAATGCACGTGAAACTTTTTATTTACTACATCCCTATCACAATGACTACGCCAAACTATCCATAGTTATACATCGCTACCCTCAAAACCGTTTATGTATGTGTGTGTACATCTGGCAACCCTAGTGATGACGTCATCGGAGGCTCTCAACGTGCATCGTGTTAATGTAGGTCAGTGTCTATGGATGCCTGCATAATACTCGTATGGGTCAATATTGGCAATTAGGTGGAAATGTTATATTGATTAACGATGTATTGTGATGTCCCTAAGCATATGTAGATACATTGATTAGTAGCTGTCTCTTATAAGGCTATTTGACGACCTCTGTGGCGCGATTGGTTAAGCACCTGAATGTTAATCGTGAGGTCCCGGTTTCGACTCCCGGTGGAGGCAGTGTTAAGAACTACGCTTTTGTTCTGCTTTCTAATCAAGTTGTTGATTATATATGCTATATACGTATTTATCTATATATATTATGTGTATCTTTCTAATATATGTATGTTGACTAGTATTAATAGACTAGTTCAATTGGTGTAATAGTGTCCTATATATTATTAAAAATATTATAAGAGTTGTAGGAAGCGACTGTGTGATATGGACTAATTTATCATTATATTATTTTTTTAGAACTATATCTTGCCTTTTCCTGAAATAAATACATACAACTCACACCCGTTTTTCTTCAATTGGGAAAGCGGAGAACGGGTCACTGTATTTCTTTATCCTGAGAGATCATAGATCCGCCTTTCTCATTCCTGATAAACCATTTCCGCTTTATTAACTAATTATGTGACATAGTGGGTGAAAATATATATCTTTCAAATTACTATCTAGCATTACTGATGAACTTCATAGACCAACACTTCAAAATACAAAAGACAAAATAAAAGACAAACGTGTTCATGATCATTATCCCATTCGGTACAAGTAGTCAGAGGTTCAGGTGTCAATCTGCGCAATTGCGAAGGTAGTAATTCTATGGCCACCTTGAACATACGTGTTGACCAGATAGTCAGTACTCAATGTAACAGATGGTAAGCCATGTCGCCATTTACAAGCTCTAACTATTATCTGTTCGGGGAACAGGTAGGCTTCCTCACGATGCTTTTCCTTACGGTGGTATTCGACGCATTTTGTAATTTATTAAACATAGAAGTTTATTAAACTTGATTTCCATTGGTACATGCTCAAGCGGGATTTGAATCCTGTACCCCCTGATACAGAGTCAAGTAAACCACTGAGCTACGTCGAATTACACTCGATGATTATAGGTAATTTTCAGATTCCTTTAAGATTAGTATTGCGCATTAATATCGAATTAATCTTTTCCAATATTCATGTACCAATATTAGGCCTGGCATTTGCAATTAATATCCAATGCCTCGTCTCTTGTCAGGCGATCAGGACTATCAGTGTTTAATTAATCAAAAGGGATCATGTTTACTGGGGCTGACACTTGTGCTGTGGTAGGATGTACTAGCAACCAAATCTATGTAACTCTAGTATAGGACAGGATACAGAATAAGTTATAGTTGGTAACAGATGAAAATGCTCCGAAGAACTTTTCGTAATTTTTTATTTCCGGCGTAGAAAAAAAGGGGATTATAATGAATTATAAGCATCTTTTAAATGTCTATGGTGGCCACTTAACCTTTGACAATTCCTAGAAGGATTTACGATCGCTAGGTAATTGTGTTAGATGCCTGTCATGTTCTATTCGATAACTACATAGGACAGATTAAAAAGTCTTGCCGATATATGGCTAAACATTAAATAAATTGAAGTAGTACGCGAACGGCAAAACACATATCAATGCTTTTGTAGTGATTTTAGTAGAATAAAAGCAGACTGATCATTCCGTTTACTGAAAAACCAAAATAATAAGTTCTTAGAACTTCTTCATAGAAACGTGCATAATATGTTAGATAAATATGACATCGTATGGAAGTGTAAAATATCTGTAAAGAAAATTCTTTGGCACTTTGCTCCCACCACAACAGGACTAAAACCGTAAAACATTTCACACACAGTGACAATAAATAAATCACCCGGTTTTCAAAGCTGCGGACAGAACCTTTGTTTTTCCGACTCCTCCCTTTGTGTTTTTATTAATACAAAGTACACATTCTGAGTAAGCAAGAAGCGTTTGCTCTTCATGTCTCAGGGGAGGGTTTTTATTGGTCGCGGTCAAACGTCTGCTCGGTTAACCGTTTCTTGCTTTTCATTCTCTTTCGCAAAAAGTATTAGGAATTAAATGTTTTGTTTTGTTAAGAGTGTAAACCACTTTCGTTTTATATACTTTGTGGTTCAATGATTTAATAAATGTAAAATATAAAAGCTTCTCACTAAAACGAATCAAAATATAGTAAACTAAGTCTAAATGTTAAGTTAGTCTTAGTTTAAGGCTAGTACAATCTTAAAGACTAGTATCAAAGTTCATACTCATTAATAGAATGTTAACCTACTGACATTCAACACGGAACATCGTAAGATGCGACCAATAGACTGAATAATCAATTAATGGTTTATATAATCTATTGAAAGACATAATAAATTTATGTACAAATAAATGCCATGCCGTCTACTGATACTACTGCTAAAACCAATCAAAGAGATATTATATATGTCTTCAAAGTTCATCTAAAAGGGATTAAAGTATGTAAATTTATATGAATGTAAGGAACATATCAACCATGTTTCCGTATATAACAGTGTTGAGAGTATGGTAAAATATAGTATATAACACATATTAACAATATTCCTTCGTATTACAGTAATGGACCAATGGTGGGACCTTCGCATCCACCAGGACGGAGATTTCCTGCACATCCTGCTCACCTGTGAAGCCCCAGAATCGGTGAAGCCTCTGCTTGACAGCTTCTCTTGGCTGGTGGATGGAGTTCCTCTCACGGATAAGGGTTAGTTACTCTTATATACATTTATAACTTGTATAAAATTAATGCCTAAGTTAATGTAAGTAATATATACATATACTATGTACAATGTTCTATTATCCCTTTCGTGGTAGTCAGAATCTAGGAGAGTAATATCTTATCACTTGATTGGTATAATTAAATATATATATACGTAGACATTCACGTCATTTTATCCCGGGTAATATACAGGCGGGTAAAAAAATTAATGTATGTTCAGTAACGTTTAGCATCAGTATTTGAGTTGTGATAGTATTCCTTTTACTAATTTTAATAGTTACAATAGGTTATCTTATAATCTTATAAATAAAGTTCGGCCTACTATAGTAGATAGATGGACATTTGTCTTTGAATCAGTTATTTTAGGGTTCAATTACCAATTAGCCGACTTAGCAATATAAATAAATAAGTGAAATGCTCACTTAAGATACTAAAGATTGTCAAAAGTTACTTCATCGCGGGCACCAATTCACAACATCACAATTGCGAGAAGGATTTCCTGAAACGCGTGAGTACTCAACTCAGTAAGAGATAAGTATCGTGAAGCTAATTTGTATAATGCAATATCGATTCCAATAGCTTATAAATAGAACGTGATAAACCACGGCACCTGTTGTTGTTTGCCGATAAATTTTGCAGTTGATTGAGCAGATTTCGACGTCATTGGTCGCGTATTGTTTGGCGTGTGTTATTAAATAACAAAAGCTTTGCGTATAGAAGTTTTTTTGGGGTCAGTAGATAGACAGTAGCTAAAAAAACACAACACTGTTATTGTGAAGGTCTTTGGTACTCAAAATAGAAGATCCGGTAACTTTTAGATGATATTCTGTGTGATTTGTGCAGCATTTACGGACGCGTCAATTTACCAAAATTTTATACATACATACATACATACACATCACGCCTGATTCCCTGTACAGGGATAGGCAGAGATCACGGAAACCCACTTGTCCCGATACTGACAGACCACTTTCGCTTCATTGACATTCATACATCTTCTCATACACTCTCGGCGGTTATAGGTACTCCTAACGTCACCTTTTTTTATTTGATACAATGCACACTAAAATATGATGTTTCAGTCAGCGTTAAGATAAATACTAGTAACTTACCTACTAATTACTAAGGCGGCATTACTCCGGTCAAACTTAGTTTTAGCGTAAGGTAACATTTCATTAAAATATACTTACTTTACTTTCTTCGGCGCTACAACCCTTTGTGGGTCTTGGCCTGTTCCACGATGACTTGCCACTCTGCTACATTTCATTAAAATATATAATATATTATTTGAAACAAAAAAGTCATTGTTGAAATTAACCACCAATAATTTATCATTCATCCAATATTCTTCAATTCTCATCCACAGCCTTGTGAATCGGCAAATAGCAGTTGAATTCACAATGCATTTAATGAAATGCAGTCGTTCGGAAATTGCGGATGATCGATTAATCAGCCAAAGACAATGCGAGAGGCCAACAGCCGGATTATGAATGATGAGCCAAAGGCAGAGATGGTCGATTCTGATCGTTCATACGGGTAGAGGCTTAGGTGGAAAGAAAGGAAAAAAAAATCAGTTTGTCACTGTTATTATATAATAAGATAAATTTATAAAAAAAATAAGATAAATATTGATTGAGACATTTTCGATTGAGGTGGAAGGAAACTTAGTGACACGATATTATTATTGTCTCTTAAGCTATACTCATTGGGTCTTATCAATAAATATTGTTTGTAATTTGACAGCTACTCATCTAAACTCATTAACTTAAAATGCAGATACTTAGAAATTGGCAAATTTTTATTTTTTCAGAAGTTTTTATTACATGAAACATAGATAGCACTGTAATTATAATTTGATATTTATATTATTTTCTTCGCTCCTATTAGTAGCAGGGTGATGTTATATAGCCTAAAGCTTTCTTCAATAAATAGTATATCTAACACAAAAAGAACTTTTGAATTCGAATCAGTAGTTCCTGAGATTAGCGCGTTCAAACAAACAAACAAACTCTTCAGCTTTATAATATTAGTATAGATAATATAATAATCCTCTAAATAAACTGAGGTACTTTACACTAATACCAATAAATCAAATTCCGATTCCTTTAATATTTATTATATTTCATACACAATTTAAATCTATCTCAAACCACTCGTGTGATCCGCTCTCAAGGCCCGATGGCGTGCGATTTGTCAGCGGAATCCTAATTTGGCATCCTTTTGACAGATTAGCACGGGACACTGCACACGCCTGGCGCACATTCCCACAGATAGGAGGCGCTGTTCTCCGATCAGATATTATCTGATGGTCTCTAATATTGTTAGGATCATACGTATATATACTAGTCCTTTAAGTCTTAGCTAGTTTGGTCTTTAAAAGAAATACTAAATAGCTGCCTTAGATAAGAAGACTAGGGAATAAAGAAGTATTAGGGTTCAATACAATCTATTGGGTGATGAGATAGCAACTTGACGGCATTATTGCATATTAATGGCGGCTTGTCATCAATTATAATATTACAAGTAACCAAGGATAAATTTAACAGAAGACCCTTAACACATTACTTGATATACTTGTCTAAAATGAACTTACCAAGGGGCTAGTTCAATTGGTGTGATAATGTCCTAAGTATTATTATTATGTATTTTATATTCGAGGTTGTGTCCACTCCAAAAAGGATTACTGAACATGAATGTACATGTATGTAACTACATTTGTACAGAAGGAACCAGGAAAACCAAAGTTGTTCTCTCGTGAAACTCCCAGCACATTATAAGACAGTGTACTCTATCACATTATGCAATAATGGATGGCTCGGTTGTGGCGGCCCCAGAGCCATCAATTCCCGAGTGGCTATTACTCTGACGGCCGCCATTTCTCTTCTGCGGACAAGCAAGACTTCATCTTGGAATTGCGATGAATCATCTCCTCAGACTTGGGCTTTGATCAAGTTTATCCTAAATAATGTAACTGTCACGTGTTTCCGTCATTTTTGGGGTGGGCAGAACCTTGGGAATGTAATATGCTCGGTATAATGTAGTATAACTCCAATGAGTTATAATGTCTTTGGCATGGGTTGACTAGTTAGAAAAGATTGCTTTTAGAAGACTTTAAAATGTATAGGACTAAAAAGGACATGCTATTATGCTAGTGATAGTAGATAAAGAGAGGTAGGTATATTAAAACATCACTCGTCTTATAAGGAAGGCTTGATACTCTGTTGTAATGTAACTATTACAGGTTTAAGGTATGTTCCTATATACAGCTCAAATTAAAATAATTCTTCAGGCATAACAAGGTTTATGTTGTGACGGAGTCAAGAAAAGATTTCTCAGAATATTTAAAGGTAGCGATCATATATCTCTGCCTATGTCATTGAAAAGCAGAAGCGTGTATATATGTACACATTACTCCCCTTAGAAAGTACAAACATACATTAATATATGTATGTAAATACTAGATTCACTGAATTATGACAAAGGATAACATGTCTATGGCTATCTAGACGTCTGAGTCTCATTAAACTGTTCCGGATGCGGAGGCCTGTCGCCTTAATTGTCGGCAGTGTAGGCTCACCTTAATTGCGTCTTTGAGACGTCATTAGGGCTTGTGGTGTGCATGTTATGTGTGAGATAGACATAGGTCGACACATATAATATGTCACATATACAATTACGACGCTTAATCCCTTTCGGGGTTGACAGAACCTTGGAGACACGATGATAGGTCGTAAGTCACTTTATAGCATGAATATTGGGGTTGCGATGTCGTATGAAACATTGGTGAAAGGTTACTAACCTATCGCCCAGTAAAATCCATGTACCCCTTACCCATAAGTCGCTTCCTACGACATGCTGAAAATGGCAGCTAGTTAGTATTCTTTTTACGTCTGAAGCATACAGCATAAATGAAGCTTTCAGAGACAAAATTGCTCCTCAGTTACTATATTAGCGGGGTTGTGATTAATAATGATGTACGAATGACCCCACACACCTACACATCACGCTTTTATTTGTAAAGAGCTATGATCCTGACAAACCACTCTATTCATTGACAACCTTACACCGATGAATATTCGGCCATCGTACAAAAGATTTAAATTATACCTAGCGCCTTATATTCCGGGAAAATGACAGCAATCAACATTTTATATTCGTTTCCGACTAATTTGGTATATATATAGTTAAAATATGCATTTATTAAGGCAATAAAATAAGTTATGCAAGTTAAATATGCGACAGATGAACAAAAAGCAAGTTAAACTCCAAAAACTCTAGAGAAATGGGTTATCTATCTATCTATCTATATACGGACGAATGAACTAATTGTTCCACGGCAAACACAGATGAGTTGAGAATCAATCCATTGATTCCACTCATACACCGTCCAATTGAAAATTCAATCAGTTGTGTCCTCTTCCCATTTCAATGGCGACGCTATAAATCACTCATGCTTCAACCGAATAAAATTTTTATTTTCGACTTTTATTAAAATTTTGTGCAAGTATATACATATGACACGTCAAAAGAGTATGTGAACTAACTGTATTTCTTTCTAGAATTATGCAAAAAGCTATTAAGGAATTAGAAGTTATGAAACGATAGGTTAGCGCTCATCATGGGTATTTTATAGTCACGCAAGCACAACCCCATTTATAATTCTATAACTGACCAGGAAGCTATGTTTTATCGTCTAAAGTAATACTTAGTACACATGAATAGTGATGGACATTAAATTCTAGAAATCATCTGTAATACACATTTGAAATGTCCGAGGACTTACCTTTCTTTGTCAGATTGTCACTCAAGCTTTTTTCTATAGCAAAAGAGAAGAATAGAAGAATATATATGTACAAATTTGTAAATAACTCATATCTACATAAAAATATCTATATAACTTCACACCTAGCCTATACCAAACACTACCACAAAGAAACTCTACCCCAACAAATGGTGTAAACATATACTTATTCGCAAATGACTTTCCTCGGGGCAAAGGCGTTTCGCTATCTGCCACGGGATCGGGCTGTCATTTAGAATGCATTGAAAAGCGAGCGCTATCTGATGGCGACTGATGGAGAAGTGATGAGCTCCCTTCAAGTCTAGCTTAGACCCACGTTAGTACGTAGGGCTAAGGTCTAGTCTATTTAGAGGTGACAGAATTTAGTTCGTTCATTATAATGTAGATACAAATATCTGTCATCAATATCAGAAAAAATAGCGATCCGGAATGACTGTCTACTGTTATTTAGAGAAATAAGCGGGATGTGCATGTAATATATTTGTGTGTGTGAGGATTGAGGGCCACTTCGTCAATCTCGTTGAAAATATGCTAGGATTTAGTGAACATTACAAAACAATTGTGCAACTTGGAATCTGAATTTGTGAAAGTCAATTAATAGTTATTTTTAAACACTCGCGATTTATACTCATTTTATTTATTATGTGAGACCGGGTCAATACACGATAAATTTATAAAGATATGTAATTACCTTTATTTTGCCCGACGTTTCGACCCAGTTGCATAGGCCATGGTCGCGGGAAGAATAGCTAGCAAGCTAGGCTAGCGGGAAGTCCGTCACAGCTAAAATGTCTGTCTACCCTCACAATTGGAATTTTTGTTAATTCATAGTAACTGCGGTCTCACATAATAAATAAAATAAAGTCAATTAAGGGAGTAAAAGCCTAAAAAGTTGGGCCCTCAATTCTCACATAGAGGATTGAGGTCCCACCCGTACCAGGCGACTAAGGGCATTAAGAAAAAGTCTTTACGACTAAAATGTAAGTTATTTACAATCAAAATTTGTGAAAACTAGATATTACCACAAAACGCTATTGTACCCGAAATATCTTCATTTAAAATTGGCCCTCAATCCTCACACTCCTGAAAATTTATACCGAATTTTTACAAAAACCCTTTTCTTACAGCAACTGTTTACTAACCTATGTGTTACATAATAATTTGTGAAAATTTGTGAAAGCAAGAACGGGTCCGTACCTCTCCGGGTTTCGGAGTTATGACCTCGGTAATATTTGGGCCCTCAATCTTCCACTTTTTTTTGTTATTTGTTTTATAACTCTTTAACTACGAAAGATACGACAAAACTCAACATTGCATAATTTAGTGAAAAAATTGTGCAACAAATTGGTGTTATTATTAATTACAAAGAACTGTTATGAAACTGTAAATCTTGGCTGATACCAAAATAAGACTATTCTTTAAGCTTGTACGTAAGTAGGGTAACAATAATGTATTCAATTAAATACAAATATTGAAATTGAAAACCATTTATTTACATATTATATTATAGAAGTTAATTATTTTAATATTTATTTTCGGTAGGATGTTTAATCAATTGTAATGCCTAACTGGCTAAATATTTGTGATGCCTAACTGGCTAATTATATTTGCTTTGGGGTGATACTTCAATCTGGGATTGAAATGAACCAAAGAGCAAGGAAAACAAGACTTTGGGAACTTTCGTTCAAACGTCAACAATCAACAATTCGTGCCTCCACATTTCCCTGATGGTATCGGCCATTATAAATGTCATATTTTCATTTGTGGCAATTTCATATGTTATGATGACAAAAGGAAAAAAATTGAAGATAGCCTATTAAATCCAATAACATTACATTTTCTTGTATTTGCCATAGTATAAAAAAATGATTTCAGTGTCATTTGTCATGATGATGTGAAATGTGGTGGTTCCAACATTGACTTATGGTAGTTAAAATAGTAGTTCGAGGTTCAGATCTACGCAATTGCGAAGGTAGTAATTCTATGACCACACTGAACCCACGTGTTGACTAGATAGTCAGTACTTAATGTGAGAGGTGGTAAGCTATGTCATCATTTACAAGCACTAACTATTACCTACCTATTCGGGGAACAGGTAGGTTTCCTTACGATGTTTTCCCTCAACGTATTATATGATGCATTTCGTAAATGTATTTTTACTATGAAAATGTCCATAGTAAAATCATTAACGTACATAATTATATATAAATTCATTAAACTTAATTTCCATCGGGATTGGTACACTATTTTATTAGTACCTAAGTATAATAATTTATCCGTCATAGCATGTAGTTGTATCAATATTACATTGACCTTTCGTCTCTAGAGCAAAACAAACAAGGAGACTAAAATTCAATAAACCTACAATATACAGTAATGTAAATAGAACCTTTTCTAATAAAAACATCTCGCCCAGAAAGACGTCGAGAGTAAACAGTTGCTATTTTGTCAGCACTGTGTACTCAGTATTAGTAAAAACAAAAGAGAAATCACAAAGGAAGTGTGAGTACAGCTTGGACCTTTTTGGAGACAAGGAAAAATAAAGTCTGTTTTACTCTTGGACTTGATATAACCAGCTTTGTTTCATTATTGTTGACTTCCAGCTTTGTTTCATTATTGTTGACTTTTTCAATAGTTACTTAACATGAAAATTTGCAGAAAAGACTTATAAGGGTCATATAAGCTGGAGTTCCAAAGAGCAAGAAGCATATTATTATATAATACATAAGGTTATCGCCAATTTAAATATCACAATTTTAATAACGATAGTATTGCTGATGCATATTATGTGCTTTTATAATTTTTAATAAGATACGCTTCATGATTTGTGTATCGACACTCCCTTTTTATTTTGGCAGAGTAGTGAGAGGTTTGAGTGTCTATCTCCAAAATTCCGAAACCATGTTAAATATGAACAACCAAAGCTGCGTTTCTTAAGATAGATATAACCCAACTGAAATAAATGATAATGAACTAGAAGTAACTATAACTATATACTTTAGAGCTATAAATTTATATACTTTAGAATAATCGTAACAATAATTTTCTATTACCTTCCTAGGCAGTGTAGCCACATAAAACGCGTCACCTAAATGCTAATCGTCGGTGCGGGGTCTGACATAAAGTCCCGCCAATAAATATAAAGGGGGCGCGCATTCGTAAAAAGCTCATGACTTGGAGATCAGTGTACCTTGCTCGAGCTTCGTTATTTCTGTACGTTATACATATACATTCGTGTACCTAATCTTCTAAGTATATATAACTATACCTCCGCTTCTAAGTATATATTTATGTACATGTAAGGTACACAACAGACAGAATCTTGTAGATCTAGGTACGAGTAATATGTATTCAGTACCTTTTAGGAAAACTTGGGATAATGGTATAGAATTTCAGCAACTTAATATCTTCTTAGTCACAATTTGCAAAAATTTGTTTCATGAATTTATGATAGCTTTTATTGATATGCTACAATGTTAAATTATGATACAATGGTATAATTAGGAATCAATGACAGCTAGTTAGCATCATATTTCTTGAGACTAGCATAAGACTGGAGGTATAGGTGCATAACCTTTCTTTTTAGTAACCCATATAAGTTAATTATGGTTTTTACATTTCTTATCATGTTGGTAATTCATACGTCCAATGTCAATGAATTTCTATAAATTACAATATTTCCAAACAATTCAATTAACCAATTAATTATTTGACTTATATTCAATTGTAATATCCAACCGGATCCATTGTCCCATGTAACTCAACCTATTTGAGCGTCGACCACTCGCTTAAACAAACAAAGGGCCTTCAATTTATTGGAACTGGAACAATGAATTCCGTGGAACAAAATAAAATTTGTGGAACAAAATAAAATTTAATGGCAGCTGTAACAGACGAATTAAATATTGAATTGCGATGCCTTTGCTGCACTGAAGTACTACTTTCGATTGGGTAATATGAAAGAGATTATTTTATTGTTCGTTATTGTGTTGATAGTATCATGATGGGACTTATATACATATGAACATACATACATATTTAGTATCTCTGCAGAGCCAAGTACTTTCGCTACAATGACTTCCATATATCTCTTTACACTCTGACTGTTTTGGGTACTTCTACTTATGTATATACATATCTCAACTATTATTCCTGACGACATATTTAGATATATTATTATCCATTTCCACCTTTGTGAGTCGACCAGATAATCATGTGATAGCTGGTAAAGCACTTCATAATTTACAAGCACTAATGTTAGCTATTCTGAGGAATAAATTAATATTTTCACATTTTATATTACATGTATTCCTGTTCTTTCACGCCTTTCAATACCTTTCGGGGTGAACGGAACCTCGGAGATTTAGTATGTCACTTATTAGCATAAATATTAGGGAGTTATGTCCTATGGAAAATTTGTGACCAATTGATCTCTTTTTTCGTTTTATAACATACTTCTTATATCGTCTCTTTGTGTTTTTCTAATTGTTTTATTTTTGACAGATGCCGATGTAGCAGTCAATGGAGATCAGCTGCTGATACTCAACGAGCGGAGGGCGGGAGGTCGTGTCACTTGTCAAGCAAAACACTCGCTCACTGGACAGAAGCAGACTAGCGCCTCCTTCGTATTACGAATAAGTAGTAAGATGTTATATTTTTTAATAAACATATACTTATAAACTTTTGTGTCAAATAAACCTTTAAGTGTTGGACAGATCCTTAGAGATATGATATACTATATATGTATTCACTCGAAAGTGTTGATATGATAAACTATATATATTCACTCGAGACTCTTTGATTATTATCAGTATATATGTACTTCGAAATTTCTTAGATGTCTTCATCAACATTTCAGATGTGATGAAAACTTTTTTTGAAACGTATTTATTATTTACCTTTTTTAAATAATACTAAACATACGTTATTCATGTACATTGATGTCCTATTTAAGCATTAGCATCCTTGACATTGATACATTTTTAGTCCCTTACCAATAGTACTCAATATTAAAGTCAAATGTTTTTATTCAACATAAGTACAAGTACAGTACATTTACTGAAAGTCAAAACATTTGGCAGACACTGGTTGTCTCTTGGCATTTAAATTCTACCGTTGGTATATATCAGATTGGTATATATCATATTATATCATGTATCCTCATACTATTTGTTTGTTATAACAGCTCCCAAGGGAGATTCAGCGCCACAAATGCTCCTACCTTCGTCAGAGGCTGAAGTGGAGTTGGGAGGCAGAGTAAGGCTTTTGTGCCCTGCTAAGGGATACCCCACGCCCTTTTACAGGTGATTTATTTTGCTACGATACGTGTTCTTAGATTAATTTAAGGGAATGCAGTAATGAGGACCTATAGTTTAATAATGCTAAAATGGCCGGTGTTTTAATTCTACCTTAAAACGTCATCAAAATTAAGCTCATATTTGCAATAAAAAAGATTTAAAACTTTTGGGAATGTCTTTTAAGGGTGATTAGAGTATTTTTCATAGTGGCGATTACTATTGATGATAACCTTTAAATGAGATCTATTAGTCTTGTATTTTAACTTGTCAGGAAGAAAAGTAATTAGTAATCTATTATTTTTTTGTTCACATGAAAACTTATTTAGGGTGGGCTCTTGTTAGTATAGTTAAAAATCTAAGTATCAACAATCTTTAAATACTAATTCACATGTAAGGAACTGTTTTTACTTTACAAGGCATTCTTTTTATATCCTTTTAACCAATCAAATCCCATTCCAGTTGGTTCCGCGAACTGAACGGCCGTTCAACAGACGTGACAGAGGGCGACACTGTCCACGTTCGTGTGAGAGGACCATTACTCGTTCTAAATGGAGTTCTCGAGAGTGACGCTGGGCGCTGGTGGTGTCGGGCCCACAATGCTTTGGGGGAACAACGGAGGCATGTGCGGCTCAAGGTGCTAGTACCTATGAAGGTGGCTGTAGAGCCTAAGTTGCAGGTAAGGACTTGTACATATACTTTCACGTCTTTTAATCATCCAATAATTATTATTCCTTTCGGTTGGAAAGAATTTTGGAGCCTAGGTAATATACGTAGATTTAATATCTCCTAGGTCAGTTTAGTAGCTGAAATATTGGAGTTACGATGCTATATGGCACATAGGTGACGGGTTGCTAGCCTATCGTCTAATTCCATTCTATTTACTCTAAGTCCCTTAGTCACGTCCTACGATATGCCAGAAAGAACCGCAGCTAGTTAGCATTCTTGATACGTCCCAAGGTAAGGAAATTAAAAATATGTCGTGGTTTTAGATATTTCTTGGAGATCAAATTAAACAACTTGTCATTAGACTTAATAAATGCATCGTAAGATTGGGAAATACAAGTAATGTAATTTTAAGTTTTTAACCATATCCTGTATACAATCCGGTATACAGTTTGCGATATACAATACAGTAACAAATTTTAAAATAAATTGAAATTTGAGTCATATAATCCCTAAGAATTCTATACAATTATCTGAATAGGTATTAGTTATCATTGTTTTAAATAATTTATTCATATATCAAACTTTTAAAAGGTTAAATACTTTCTAAGCTTTTAAAGCATTTAAAATAGCTAATAAATTTTATAACCTACAAACTCAGCTCCTAAATTCACTCGCAACTACTACTTGGGCTACGAATTCTAAGCTACTAAATAATTCGTAGCGTGTACTCGTAGTAGGCGTCTATCGGGTTTGGAGGCGACGAGTGTCACCCAATTGGAATATAAATATTCAGGCTTCACTCCCAGTACAAATGTGCAAGTGACGTATAGAGTATTGGGGGTACAATGAACTACTTTACATTACTTTAAATTTTGAATTGGTGTAAATAGGTTCAAGGTTATTACCCGCCAGAGCATTTATTAAGGAAATCTAACTTTTTTAATTTTAAAGCATTGGTACAGATACACATCACGCCTGATTCCCAGTAGAGGGGTAAGCAGAGATCGTGGATCCCTATCTGTTCCGATCCTGACAAACCACTTTCGCTTCATTAACACTCATACACCCCCTCAAACACACTCGGCAGTTATAGGTACTTCTAACGTCACCCTTTTTCAATATGGCGTCTATCTGACTGTTGTATTTCTTATTTAGCCGGCCGGCCACTACGTAACCGCCCTTCTTCTTCAGTTACATATATTTCTTTTATCTTTCTACTATCTATCATGTCCTAACCATCGAAGCATGCACTTTTCAATCTTAAAGTATATTTTTTTATTACATTAGCTACAGTAAGCGAAAATAACCAAAATAATTCTACCTAATTGGACTAGGTAATTGTCAATGCTTCTAAATGGCGACACGGCTTACCACCTAGCACAGTAGGTGCTGACTATTTAGTTAACTTGTAGGTTAAGGACATGTACTTTATTCACACATATACTCATCTAGTAAGCTTTACCAGCCTTACGTAACAAAATTGAGCTACGTTTAGCATTTCATTTAGATCGAGTTGGATTTATTTTCCCAAAAGCAGAATGCTAGTCAGTGGTTGCCAATTTACAGCATGACGTTTTGACCGACGAAAGGATTAAATAATTTACTAGTCGTTGGATTAGCCATAATTACGATGATGATCGGTTGCTAACTGTATGAAAACTAATAACTTAAACTAATTTATTAACTTTGATATTAAATGAATGAAAGTAAGTAAAAAGCGTTTCCGATCATATTAATAATACACTTTTCCTTATTTATTGAGATTATTTGATGTTTATATACGAGTATAATATATTATATTTATACCTCCCAATTGTCAAAAACAGACTATCAAGTGCCACTGTTACAATCCTTACAAATCTCACCATTATACGTATCCATGTTATTGATAAGTGGCTAGTACCTAGCATGTCTTCGAAATTTTGAAGAAGGGTACTCAAGCCTCTGACTATATCGCCACAAAAAGTGAGATTGTATAAATAATTCGCAATGCCTATGTTTTATTTATGATGTATAAATATATGATTGATTTTGATGTACGATAACGACCATAAATCCCATTTGCAGATAGCAGACTCAGGTAGTACAGTGACCTTCAACTGTTCCTTGGAAGGTGGTTCCAATGTCCTAGAAGCCAGGTTTCGCTGGTTACACGATGGCATACCTCTCCCTGGAGGCTCTAGTCAGCTGAGGCTTAATGACGTCACGAGGTCCAACCAAGGGCTTTACCAATGCTTTGCTGAACAGGACCTGCTCTCAGCTCAGGCGGTGGCTGAACTTCGCTTGGGAGGTATGGTTACAAAACATATTATTATAATACACGTACTTTTCATCATTTTAAACACAAACAGTGAGAGAAAATTTGATGAGAAAACAACTAAACAACTTCGTGGTTAATAAATATATACGTACATACATACGCCTGAGTCAGCTAACACGTTTAGTTCTGACCATCTCCACTACACTTGAACCTATTACTATGATTACTCCGATAAGGTTTAAAAAAAAGGAATATAATTAATATAATATAATTGATGTAAATTATTATATGCATCTGTTCTATGTAAGTGATATTCGATTTACCATTTAAAGAAACGTTTAACCTTCTTGTCACTGGGTTTTCAAACCGAAAGACTCTTGAATTCCACGCTGATCAAGAATTTGATCTCGCCTAAAGTGTTAGGCAATATAATGTTGGTTAAGACTAGGCGGGCCCGTGGTTTGGGGTGGAGGCGGGTGTTCCCTTAATTGAATCTGCTTCTGTGAGAGATTAACGCCGCCGTTGTATTGTTGTTGTCCTAATCCTATTTTGTGTACACGTAAATAATTGGGACAGTTTTCAACCGTTTCGTTTGGTGATTATAAATGGCGTTATTTATTTATATATGTATTAAACCCTGTTTAGTAGCTAGAGGTTGAGTGTCTAACATCGACTACCAATTTTGATGTTCATTGGCCGTTCGGAACCAACTGATAATCACTATCCAATGTCATCATAGGTTTTCCAATTCAATGATTATCTATTTCTCATTTGTATAAATAAATTATTATATTTATCCGTTTCTACAGTTTTATGTAACATAGTTCCAAAGAACTAGAAACGGTTCAGGTGTAAGTTATTGTCAAATAAGTTTTCGCATTATTGTATTCACTATAACACCGCTGTAATAGGTATATAGGAAGTCTGTTGTGGTTCTTGACCAATGATAACTTCAGAGTAAAATTATATGTACAAATAAAGATCTCAAAGGGCTTTCTTCGAGGTGGATTATCACTAGGATTCATCTGTTGTTGGCGTAAGTGATAATTTATCTGAGTTTGAGTGTTTCTTATTTTTATTCTGAGTCTTAAGTGAGCACAACAATATGTATTTACACCCAAAAAAATAACGGCCTATATAAAATGTAATGTACATACGACGAATTATACGTATATACACTTTACTTAGGTGTGACATAAGCTTTGGTTTGTAATTCTAATATGTAAACACGTGTAAGTAAGAAGGTTCTTAATACGTTTATAATATTAGATTAAAGCTTATTCACGGGGATGACTGGGCTAAAAATAAAGAACAGCGCTTTGTAACAAAACGCTAAGAGAATAAACATCAAAATAAGTTGCCATACGCTTTCGCCAACATGATCTTTATAAATGAATTCTTCAACATTTTGATATTATTGTCCATTTGCTACTTGTCTAAGATCGTAGGCAATTTCTCAATTCACAAGTTAGACTAGATTAAAGTTAGATTATTAATGCTACGAGTATATACTTTGTCATAGAAAGGGTGCAAATACTGGAGTTGTACATTTTGTCACCAACTTTAGCATTGATATATCTAGTTATGGAGGCATTCATATGCAACATTTCATTTATTGATTCCAGGTTTCAAGCCCATTGGGCAATAGAATTATATTTAATATTTTGAATAAAGATTTATTATCATTAGATTCCAATGACCCTTTGACAAATACATAGTATAAATATATCCAATTATTCACCAATTGATAAATGAGTGCTCTTCGTTCGTATTATCTGCATGATGTATCGTTTACATAACTGTTGATGTTCGGCGAGATGCCAGCAACTGTGGGATGTGGTACAAGGCACAAACATATGCCTCACATTAAGGATATTCAACTACTCGCGGTGCTTGTGAGTTTGCATATTTATCGGGTTAGGTTTAAATAAACTAAATTATTACTGAGTCATTCTAAGGATCGACAAATTAATATTTTCAACTTATTTTGAATCCAAAATAAAAAATGCTTAAAAAATGGAATCATACGAAAAATAACATACCTACCTACCACCATCCTCAGAAAACTTCTTGATCATTTTCAGCTTTTATATATGCTTATGCTGGCATTGGTAACCCATAGCTAGACCACTGTCCTGTATAACCCACATATTCCTGACTTTGACTAAAGTGACTCTAAATCGCTCCCTAACTCGCTGCCTCTCATGCCTTGTGCCACACGTAAGGGAGGCGCGCGGGCGTCACTCGCCCTCGCCAAACGAGCATTTGCTCATCCGTCACATGCATTCTCGTTGCTGTTAAGCGCTTTGTTTGGGAGCTGCCAGTTATTTGCTGTAACGTTCACAAAAGGCCTGCACGATATGAACAGGGTAATCTGTATGAGCTTGTTTGCGGGAAATTATCATGCAGTTTGTTAGCCAGTTCAACAAAAGTAGGTAGTAAACTGGTTTGTTGGGATGAGTTGAATGGGAAATGTTTAGTTGTTTATACCTGGTAATGAGAGATTCATACAGATCACGCGTGTTTCCGTACATAGGGTAGGCAGATATCACTGATCTCCTTTTCTCTCGATCCTGACAAACCACTTTTGCTTCCTTGACATCCATATATGTACAACCTTATATAACTTAGAGGTCTTTTAGTACTTCTAACGTCAAAAGTGATTAATATAATGTATGATAGATATTCTTTTGTTACTTTTCTTAACAAGAGAAATAAAATGCAATTTTGATTCCGACTTTATTTAATACTGTATGTTACCCAGGGAAGTTCTATCTAACCAGAATGAGATCAAAGGTTGTGAATGTATTATTTGCATATAAAGTAACTAAATAACTTCAACATATGCATCTGAAACAGCAACATATTTTACACTGTAGCACTACTTTTGCTTAGTAATACCGTTAATAATATTTTTAACATTATACTAAGTATTAACATTATATTGCTAGCAACATAAATTTCAGCCAATAGTACAATGATCTCTCTCCACCTTACAGATACAGCCCCAGAACTCCAGTACACGTTCATAGAGCAAGCCTTGCACCCTGGGCCCATGCTTTCATTGCAGTGTTCCGCCACAGGCATGCCTCCGCCGCGGTTCACCTGGCTGCTAGATGGGCAGCCCTTGGATGAGAGACATACGCCACATAGGTATGAGTTTGTACTTACATTTGTATGTAGCACGTCAGTATAGATGTAGCGACCGAAAGTTAAGGGATTTGTATTTCTATATACGAAGATTTTCTTTTGCAAAATTCACCAAGAACGAAATGGAAACATAGTCCTAACCATTCTGGTAATTAACAGTGTTTAAAAAAGACGATATTATTTAGCATAATATGACATACATTATGTCACAATAGGATTATTAAAAACTATTTTTAGATAAATTATTTTAATTAGTTTTAAGTTTGTAAATATTTAGTTAATTTATTGTAAAGATTTTATTGATAAATAAAAAACAATTTTAATAACAAGTGGGTTTTAAATAGAATCCCGAAATGCGGTTATCAACATGCAATCCTCTGGCTACGTTACAAAGCTGAAGTGTTGTTGAGTCTCCGTTATGTTATAAGCCAATAAGTAAACAACCCTTCAAAACCCTTCCTTCTTCCGGATTAAATTTAATCCTTCCTACTCAGGAGCATAAGCCAAATGGTGACGAGCGTGGGCGACGTGATTACCCATCTGAACCTGAGCTCCGCCCGCCCTGAGGACGGTGGACGGTATACCTGTAGGGCTAGCAACCTTCGAGGGAGTGTGGAGCATTCTGCACGGCTTAATGTTTATGGTGAGAGCCTATTTAGTTATAATTATAAGTAACTAGTAGCCTATTACCCCGGTATGTCTCATCGATCATTTCTTTTAATATATCACTACGTTCAATGAATTTATTATAAATTAACTTACATAAAACAATAATAATGGATTTTTGCATACGTCAATAACAAAATTATAGATCAATGGAGTCAATTAGATGATCGGCTAGCAACCTGTCAAAAATATTTCATGTAAATGCTATTACAACATGATAATTTCGTTAAAAGCCAGGTCAGTCATTCAGATATAAAGTCGCCGAAGTTTTATCAACCTTCGCGAGATTAAGAACATTCACATCTGTTAGTATGTGTACAATATATGTATAGCAACATGTTGTTTCATTTGGTGATTATTGGGCTTTGGATGGTACTAGTCACAAGGTTTATTCATGTCCTCAGGTCCACCGTCCATCCGCAGCCTAGGCCCGCTCCGTATGGTGGCTGGAGCCAACACCTCTCTGCACTGTCCCTTCGCCGGATACCCAATCAGGTTGATGGAGGTGCATTCGCCTAGTTATGTTATGAGTTCGTTCTGTTTGTGGTTTATGCGTAGTGTGACGTAGTGGTTTAAATTGGAACCTTACAGTATATTTTGAATGTTTTTGCATTGTACTGCTGTAAATATTGATAATGACCATCTAGAGAGACTACCTAAGTTAGTTGTGATTACCTAGATGGCGTATGTATGTATGAATGTTTTGACTTAATCATATCGTAACCATACTTTATTTCGTAACATTGCAATGCAAAACAAACTACCTATTTCATATTTTTTTCAGGAATAATTATAAAAGTATAAAATAGAAATTGATGAAATTAATATATTCTCTTTTATTTTATCATAAAATAACCTAGCTGCTCTCAGTTATAATTATTTATAATCGATCTTCTTCACATACCCAAATCTGTTTAACAGAATGTAATCACTATGTATCTATCTCTTCGTTACAGTGAAATCCGTTGGCTTCGAGGCGGAGTGCCCTTGTCTGCTGGTGGAAGGATCACCATAGGTCCATCCTGGGAGCTGATGCTGTGGCCGGCAGAGCCTTCAGATGCTGGACTGTACTCCTGTAGAGTTACCAGTCCAAGTGGCCACTACGCTCAGAAGGATATACAAGTCTATGTTAAAAGTAAGTCCTTGTTCAAAATTAAGTCTACTACATAATATGCATTTTTACCATTAGTTAGTGTGTTTTCTAGTGTAGTTCATTGGACTATCACAGGGCGATAGATTGATATGAATAATTTGTTTCTGTATTAAAACAACCTATTGTTTCTGTAAAGGCACATATATAAGAAATACTATACTTGGTAAAATATTTAAAAACTAACTGCACGTGGCCATTTGTCTTAATGTCCTGACCTCTTAGCTTTATTAATCGAGAGATGGTTTTACGAGGCTACGATCGTAACTTACATATCACTATCGTCGCTGTTTATTTTTATTGAGTAAGTCTTTATAAGCCATATCGACCTTAATTATCTTCAGGTGACATCTGTTGTTGAATGTTGACAAACACAAGCACTGATAGTAATGTATGTAATTTCAGACCCCCCAAAAATATCCGGGTTTTTCTTCCCCACCGACCTGGTAGAGGGCAGCACAGTGCAGGTACTGTGCGGCATCACCTCTGGTGACAAGCCAGTGTTCTTCTCATGGCTTAAAGATGGACAGCGGATACCAACCTCTTTACATGTAAGTAACGCTTCATGACTTTTAAGTCAGTCTTGACCCTTCTAAGAAAGGCTTTAGTCACTTGGAACTTTCACAAGATTGTCAGTACCCAATGTGAAAGGTAGTGTGTCTTTTGACTAATATATTTAACATTACTGGTTTGATACCACTTAATTGATCGTTGCATTCTGTGAAAATAGTAATAAAATCAAACTACTTCTTTATACCTAATACATAAGGTTGAATGTAACGAAAGTCACTAAATTATCATCTACATTTGGAAGATATTATGTAGACAGGACATAAATGAACGAATATTATGTTACGTACAAATCTATAATTTACGACATATTTTTTCCTACACGTAGGTGCAAGAAAAGTCGCTAGACGAGTTCAGTTTCCTGATCTTCTCCCACGTGACGTCACAGCATAGTGGGGACTACACTTGTGTAGCTACCAACGCAGCTGCGGAGGTCAACCATACTGCTACGCTAGCTGTTAAAGGTGAGTAAGAGAGTTTGAGTACGTAATACCGAGGAGATAAACATTCTGGAACATTGTCTTTTGCAGGATAGTCAGTATATTGCGGGATAGTTAGATTAAACCCACTTTAATGGTAGACTATCCCATTCGAAACCCACTTTCAAGCTAATAATCAGTATTGAACTGTATATAGACCATGCCACAGAAGAAATAGGCATCATCACGATTACTTCCTTTGGCAAGAAGTCGGCTTTGCACGAGACGAGTATATTTAGAGTATACATACATACTCGTAGCTATAGTATGTAAGAGCTAGCTAGCTAGCTAGTTATAGCTATAGTATGTGGAGGCAAGATGATTTTGTAAAGATCATTCAAGGTAGCCTTAGTACATCTCAATATTCGTAAAAGTATTAATGTTAAATATAATGTATTTAATTTTCAGTGGCTCCAAGTTGGTTACTTGAACCTCAGGATGTGTCCGCACTCGTTGGTTCTCAAGTGACAGTCCATTGCAGCACCAAGGGACATCCAGAGCCTTCAGTCACATGGCTCAAGAACTATGGTATGGTGTCCTTACTTTCTATAATTCATATGTACGGTGAACGGCCATTTATGTGTTAATAGTAGACTATTACTTAGAATTATTACTTTGAAGCAGTAAAATCTAATTTAATAAATGCTGTAAAGACATTGGAAATTCACAAAAGCTTAAAGAGTTATATTGTTTTAAAGACTCTGTTCGTATAACAGGACAACATTTATTATTAACATAAATACGATCCCAAAAATTAACGTACCTTGTGGCTATGTCATATTCCATTGAAATTCAATTTAATTTGAATATGACTATTAATGAGCAATATAATTAATTTAATTATTTATTATGAAAAGCGGCTGTAGCCCAGTGGGTAAGACCTTGGACTTCTTATGAGAAAGGTCCTAGGTTCGAATCCCGAGTCTGGCATGTACCAATGAATCAAATTTAAATGTGTGTTTTTCATTTACGTACATAATTTACAGTCGCTAACGGTGAGGGAAAACATCGTGAGGAAACCTGCCTATCCCTCAGGATAGGTAATAGTCAGTGCCTATATACGGCGATACGGTTCACTACCTATCACGTTTGGTGCTGTCTATCTAGTGATACGCGGGCTTCGAATGACGCATACCTGACATGCCTTCGAAATTTCGGAGATGGGCATTCAAGCCTCTGACTACCCCGCCATAATAAAAAAGGGAGTGTGTATACACAAGTCGTGAAGCGTATGTTATATGTTATTTATTATGAGAGATATTAATACGGCTTCTATTAATTTCAGGCACTGGATCGATAGACTATCAACCCCTAGCTAACTTGGACATGCAAGTGACCGAATTTCCCAACGGGAGTCTCAGTATTCCAGTGATAGCCAGACACCATGAAGGCCAATACAGGTGCAAAGCCGAGAATGGGGTAGGCAGAGGTCTTTCCAAGGATATTAAAGTCAAAGTTAATGGTAAGTACGAGTAAATGACTGTATAGTCAAGATATATTTGCCTTTTTAGTCTAGATATAGCTATGGTATAGTATCTTATTGGTAATATATAGCATACCTAAATATTTTTCTTATGCAGAAATTCTTAGCTCATTGTTCAATACAGTCTATTTACTGAAGTCAGGTTAGTCAGTGAGGAACCCACGAATCTCAAAGAAAATAACATTTCTGAAAATTATTATTTTTCTAAGAACTTTATTTGTCTCGACGTAGCCACGTCCTGACATTTATTGTTAATTGTGCCTAATAATATTATACAATACCTAGATTACTACCTAAGTTTTAGTTAATTTATAATATATTTATTTCGCAACTGAGTACAACATTAATAAAGTCAGTTTTGTACTTGACTGCGTCCCAAAAACACTTGACGTTACTAATTAGGAATTATATAAATAATACCTTTGTGTATCCATGCCTCTATGCCCCCCTCCTGATATTTCCAGAGCCAGCTCAGCTAGAGTATTCTGCTCGCAACGTGTCTGCCCGCCGCCAGTCGCCTATCAGTCTCGTTTGCGAGGCGAGGGGCGACACACCCTTACAGCTCTCTTGGAGTCATAATAACAGACCACTGGATATTAATGCTTATAGGTTTGTGACACATAATTTAAATATACAATCATGTCTTTCAATCATTTTCGGGGTGGAGAAAACATTGAAGATTCAGTATCTTCTTCGTCACTTTTTCGTAAATGTTTAGGATGTGATGTCATATGGAACATTAGTGATAATTTGCTAGCCCATCGCCCAATTGATCCCATTTACTCCTATTCCTTGAGACATATACGACATGCAGGGAAGAACGGTAGCTAGTTAACATTATTTTGACCTTGAACATATAATTATGAACTAGCATACACATATGAATACATTGACGTCTTTTATTCATTTCCGGAGTGAAATGAGCCTAAGAGACGATTAAATCTTCTTGGTCAGTATTATATTTAATTAGGAATATTGGTCGACACCAATGTTTGTTAAGACTAAATAAAGAAGAAAAATTTACGTCTATACATTGCAGTACTCGTGAATTTACTGAGTTATCTAGTGACAGTTCAGTTAATAAATACAATTGAAATACAACTACATTATATTATGTATATATGGTATTTTTAACACCTACTTTAATTATCCAAATCCTTATTAACCTTCATAGTTTCTTAACTATAACTAACAACAGTACTGTATCCAAGTTTATTTACATCATTAAAACAATAATAATATCATTATAAGCTAACAAATTTGCGACTATGCATCAACATACTTTGACGACCTCCGTGGCGCGATCGGCTAGACACTTGAATGCTAATCCGGGTTCGATTCCCGGTGGAGGCAGAGTTAAGAACTACGCTTTTCTACTGCTTACCAGTCTGGTCGTTGACTATATATGCTATATATGTATTTCTATATGTATAATATACAGGGTGGCGCATTCAAAACGGTCAGTATGGGAAAGTCTGAAACTATAAGAGATACGCAGATTTGTTCTTAGGAACCATGTCACCGATTTTAATAAAAAGAAAAACTGCATTCATACTTTCTTTGAAAAAACAACTGTATCCGGTACGGGAATCGAACCCGGTTACTTTGAAAAAATAAAATGGCCTTTTTCACTTTTTCTTTTTAAATATCGATTGTGTAGGTCTTAAGCTGTAAATGTCTCTATGAAACATGGTCTCTAAAATGAATAAAATGCATTGTTTTGGTATACTTTAGTTTACATACACCGTAACAATATTCAACAGACATGTAAAATTGACACTATTGCTGTTTGTAGTTTTGTACTTTCCTACTTGTTACATACACCATAGCATGTGGCATTAGCATTGCATTAATCCTTTAATGAGGTTTTGTTATCTACAGTAATCAAAAAACTAACAATCTATTGAAAAGTCCACTTAAAGTGACGAGTTAAACCATATTAGAAAATTTCTTGTGGGATTCCGTTAAGGATGAATTTTACAAAACAAGCTATGACACCGTTGAAGACCTAAAAGTAGCAATAAAGTCAATTGTAACGCAGATTCACCACATGAAAATACCAAATTCAATAGTAAGATCGTTACCTAAACGTGTTGAATATTGTATTGAAAACAACAGTGGTCACTTAGAAAACCTACTATGATAAACTAAAGTATGCCAAAACAATGCATTTTATTCATTTTCGAGACCATGTTTCATACAGACATTTACAGCTTAAGACCTACACAATCGATATTTAAAAAGAAAAAGTGAAAATGGCCAATTTATTTTTTCAAAGTAACCGGGTTCGATTCCTGTACCGGATACAGTTGTTTTTTCAAAGAAAGTATGAATGCAGTTTTTCTTTTTATCAAAATCGGTGACATGGTTCCTAAGAACAAATCGTCATATCTCTTATAGTTTCAAACTTTCCCATACTGACCGTTTTGAATGCGCCACCCTGTATATACATTTCTTAAATATACTTTGACTAGTACCCATAACACAAGTCTTAAATGTACTTACCAAGGGGCTAGTTCAATTGGTATAATAATGTCCAAATATTATTATTATTATTATTATACACAATTAATGACAAATCTACAACTAAAATTAACTATAACTATTTCAGAGTAATCATAAACGAAGAGCGTACAGACAGAGGAGCTATATCACGACTTTCGATAGCTCAAGCGGAGCGACAGGACTCAGGGGTGTATAGGTGTCGAGCAGAGAACGCCTTTGGAAGAGACGAGTTGCTTATATACGTAGCTATACAAGGTAATTTAGTGTTGATTATATTTAAAACTAGTGACCTGCTCCGGCTTCACACGGGTATAAAATATATAGCCTACTCCAATATTTAATGGATGTTATTAAACATATAAACCTTTCTCTTTAATCACTCTATCTATTAAAAAGCGCATCAAAATCCGTTGCATAGTATCAAAGATTTAAGCATACAAAGTGACATAGGGACAAAGAAAGCGACTTTGTTTTATAGTATGTAGTGATGGACATATTATGTATTACAGTCAGATAGACGCTAAATTGAAAAAGGGTGACGTTAGGAGTACTTATAAGCGCCGACTGTGTATGAGAAGATGTATGAGTGTCAATGAAGCGAAAGTGGTCAGGGTCGGGACAAATGGGGATCCGTGATCTCTTTTTACCCCTCTACAGGAAATGAGGCGTGATGTGTATGTATGTAAAAATGGACAATCAATAGAATGCACAAAGAGGGTATAATTCCTGGTCTTATAATGACCATTGTGTAACAAATCTGGTCCTAAATATGATTATTATGTATCGGACATGGTCCTGGAGAAGACATTATCAACCTGTTTCAAAATAACTATTATCTAACAAACATGTTCCAGAAAATGCCTATTTTCTAATAAATATGGTTCTGAAAATGACTGTTTTTTCACTTAAATAGTCCTGAAAATGACAATTGTCTGACAAACATGTTCCTGAAAATGACTATTTTCTCACTAAAATAGTCCTGAAAATGACTATTGCCGAACAAACATGTTCCTGAAAATGACTATTGTCTAACAAATATGTTCGTGAAAATGACTATTGTCGAACAAACATGTTCCTGAAAATGACCATTTTCTAATAAATATGGTCCTGAAAATGACTATTTTCTAATTAAATATGGTCCTGAAAATGACTATTGTCTAACAAACATGTTCCTGAAAATGACTATTGTTTAAGAAACATATTCCTGAAAATGACTAATTTCTAATAAATATGTTCTTAAAATGACTATTGTCTAATAAATATGGTCCTGAAAATGACTATTGTCTAAAAAACATGTTCCTGAAAATGACTATTTTCTAATAAATATGGTCCTGAAAATGACTATTGTCTAACAAAAATGTTCCTGAAAATGACTATTTTCTAGTAAATATGGTCCTGAAAATGACTATTGTCGAACAAACATGTTCCTGAAAATGACTATTTTCTAATAAATATGGTCCTGAAAATGACTATTGTCTAACAAACATGTTCCTGAAAATTACTATTTTCTCACTAAAATAGTCCTGAAAATGACTATTGTTTAACAAACATGTTCCTGAAAATGACTATTGTCGAACATACATGTTCCTGAAAATGACTATTTTCTAGTAAATATGGTTCTGAAAATGACTATTGTCGAACAAACATGTTCCTGAAAATGACTATTTTCTAATAAATATGGTCCTGAAAATGACTATTGTCTAACAAACATGTTCCTGAAAATTACTATTTTCTCACTAAAATAGTCCTGAAAATGACTATTGTCGAACATACATGTTCCTGAAAATTACTATTTTCTGAGTAAAATAGTCCTGAAAAAAACTATCGTATAACAAACATGTTCCTGAAAATGACTATTTTCTAATAAATATGGTCCTGAAAATGACTATTGTTTAACAAACATGTTCCTGAAAATGACTATTGTCGAACAAACAAGTTCCTGAAAATGACTTTTTCTAATTAAATTTGGTCCTGAAAATGACTATTGTCTAACAAACATGTACCTGAAAATGACTATTGTTTAATAAACATGTTCCTGAAAATGACTATTGTCTAATAAACATGTTCCTGAAAATGATTATTTTCTAACAAACATGTTCCTGAAAATGACTATTTTCTAATAAATATGGTCCTGAAAATGACTATTTTCTATTAAAAATTGTCTTGAAAATGACTTTTGTCAAACAAACGTGTTCCTGAAAATCACTTTTTTCTAATAAAATGGTCCTGAAAATGACTATTGCCTAAAATATCAATCAATCAATCAGCCTATGACAGTCCACTGCTGGACGTAGGCCTCCCCAAGGTAACGCCACAAAACACGATCACTCGTGGCCCTCAGCCAACCACTACCAGCGACCTTTCTCAGGTCATCAGTCCACCTGCACAGTCTTAACGCTGCCTCACGGTCGGTCGGTCTCCGGATGAACTTGGACAAGACGAAAGTCATGTTCAATGAACTCGTTGTCCCGGAGCCGATCACGATCAGTGGAGAGGCGCTCGAAGTGGTCCAGGAATATTTCTACCTGGGCCAGGTTCTGCAAATGGGTAGGGACAGCTTCGAGCGTGAGATTTCCAGAAGAGTGCAGCTGGGCTGGGCAGCATTCGGGAAGTTGCGACATATCTTCTCGTCGCCACTACCGCAGTGTCTTAAGACCAGAGTTTTTAATCAGTGCGTCCTACCTGTAATGACATACGGTGCCGAGACGTGGAACATGACAGTCGGGCTGGCTCACCGATTACATGTCGCTCAGCGAGCAATGGAACGTTCGATGCTGGTAATCTCGTTAAGGGACAGAGTCCGGAACGAGATTATCCGGCAAAGAACCAATGTCGTAGACATTGTCTATCGATGTTGCAAGCTGAAGTGGCAGTGGGCCGGTCACGTCTGTCGCAGAACCGACGACCGTTGGAGCAAAGCGGTTCTCGAATGGCGGCCGCGTCTCGGTAAACGTAGTGTAGGACCCCCCCCTGCCTAAAATATATGTTCCCGAAAATAACTATTTCTAATGAATATGGTCCTTATAATGACTTTTGTCTTACAAACATGTTCCTGAAAATGAGTAATTTCTCACAATAACGGTCCTGAAATTGACTTTTTTCTCATTAAAAGGTTATTGTTTAAAAAACATATTGTTTTTCAATATGATGGTATCTGACTATCATAATATCTCCTATTGAGCCGGCCCCTACGTAATTGCCCTTCCACTTCACTCATATTTTTCTTTTGCCAATCTACTGCATAACATATCGAAACCATCAAAGCATGCTCTATTCAGTCTTAGTCACTTCATCTTCTTTCGAACCGCACACACAGTATTTTTAATTCAATCATTCAATGCTACTCCTGACATGTTTTCCAGTGTCCGCAATTACCACAGCATTGATCTACTTTTATGCTTCTTTGCTATACACAACTTTCACTACCATAATCCTACGTGCCAAATGAAAAACCAACTGACTACCCAAAATTCTATGCATGGCCTCATTAATCTCATCACCTGCACACACGTTCAATATCTCCCTCACACTTTTCTTTACGAGTAAAAAATGTTCCCAAATACGCAAAATCATTCTGGCAAATAAAGTTTTAAGAGATTCGCGATTTATACTCATGATTAATAATTAGCGGGACGTATCGCGTAAGTTTTATATAATAAAGTAACGTTTTCTATTAACCCGACGTTTTTATTATTAACCAGAACTCCGTTCTGGCCGTGACCAAGGCTACTGCAACGTAGCCAAAACGTCGGGTTAATAATAAAGGTAACTTTATAATATAATAACTTACGCGATAAGTCCCGTTAGTTATTAAATCATTCTTGTAAAATCTGTGAATAATCACATGTTTCTTTTTTACAGAATTCCCAGAAACACCTCAAGGCCTTTTCGCCTCCCATGTTCAATCCCGTAAAGCTAGGCTGGGTTGGCGAAGAGGCTTCGACGGCAATGCCAAGATATCGGCCTATAGACTGCAGAGCAGAGTGGTTGGCCTACGACAGAGTGCAGATGATGAGTGGGCGAACGCTCCTACTACGGATATTGCTTCGGATAAGTTGGTTGAAAAGTGAGTTTGAGAAGAAGTATATATATTGAAACTCTACTTGATTATGCTTAATATTGGTATTGGGGTTGATACGGCATTAATGGCGTATTGCTAGTCTATTGATTGCATTAACCCCTTATACTATAATAGTGTTTTACCACTTGCCAGGAAGTAATGTAACATGTTAATTTTATGAAACATTTAGTAAGCACGAGGTAGTTTTCAGTTTGGCATATGTAATCTTAAATGTGTATATTTACGTTCTATATTCTATTTCGGAATGGTTTTTATAATGAACACATTTCTCTTTAGGCATCTTTAGAACAACTTTTGGGACTATTGCTCACCACTCGTTATGTAGTGACTATAATTCAAGTAATATTTAGTCATTTTAATTTAACCTTTGTAATTCCTATATCCAACAGTGGGCTTCTGTAGGCTAATACATATTTTATATTAATTTTAACTTTTACAGGGTGGAAAAACGTGGCGACTCCTTCGAAGCTATCCTGGAATGGGAGATACAGGGTTTGCGGCCCGCCACGGCATATGCCTTAAGATTAGCTGCTTTGAATGCTATAGGCCAGAGCGCCTATTCTGACTCTATTATCATCAATACTATGGAAGAAGGTACGTAGGCATAAACATACATTTAGATTTTACTCAAGTATGTTATATTAAAGATCCGGAAAACACGTATGCACTTTAATTGGCGTGAGTAAAGCTAAAAAGATTTGTCAGAAATGTTCCTGGTGGCGATCGATAGTCTCTGCACTTCCGGTTCGGAATTAAGGATTAGGGGTAAATGAATACATTAGCTAATACATATTTTCCTTTCTATTTTCAGCTCCATCAGAACCCATTCATGGTGTTGAAGTGATCGCGTCTGCACCAGGAGAACTACTGGTTTCTTGGAAGGTAAGTTAACATAAACCATTTTATTGTCAGTTCGTGAAAGGGGAAATTCATTACCGTTCAAAAATACTGAATGAAAATTAATACACATAATTGAGAAATACACCACTGCTAGATGAGAGAAACACTGAAAAAACCTGTTCCGTCCCCGGAGTAGCCAGTAGTCAGCCCTCGTGATTAGCAACATGGCTTACCACCAATCTCTAAGGTCCTGGCTCTCCTGACTGACTGTCCTGGTTAACATTCAATTTCAATGCAGCCCTAGCAACAGACATACATTCACATCACGCCAGATTCCCAGTAGAGGAGTAGGCAAAAATCACGGATCCTCATTTATCCCGATCCTGACTAACCAATTTCTATTCATTGCCAACAGATCATTATATCTAGGAACACTAGGTACACTAGGTAGGTACAGTTTCGGAGATGGAAACTTGACGATCATATGAACCTCTGAGTCTCTAAAGGATTGGAAAGTTATCTTTGTTAAATAAACATTCTAACCTTTGACCATCTTAGACAGTGTCTTGAATGTTCATGTTCCCCACTTACATATGCACCATAATGATTTCCAGGTACCACCCCAAGACTCATGGAACGGCGATCTGCTAGGCTACGTGGTGAGCTGGCAAAAAGCCGACACAGACTCCTGGTCCTGGCTAAGCATATTAAACCGGGGGAAAGTCAAAGCCACGTTAAGCACTTTAAGCGCTCGTCAGTTCTACCGAGTAGAAGTACGAGCGTTGAACAGTGTGGGAGCTGGTCCTCCTTCTTCTATTGTTGGGGTTTCTTCTCTTGAAGGAGTTCCACCATCAGCCCCAGAAAGAGTGAGATGTGCTCCATTGTCATCGCAGGCTTTGAGGCTATGGTGGGATCCGCCGCCGGCGTCTAATAGGATGTCGGCGTTAATTACCTATGAGATTTTGTATGAGGTATGTATAATTTATGATTATTTTATAATCATTGTCTTTGAGACTATAAAAGTCCACTAGTTGATTTTCAATTATGTTAGTCGTAAAAGTATAAGCACATTCAAATTGACATCAATTAGTAGGTACATCATTTTATTAGTAGTCTACTGTGTTATTGTGTTAATATGGGCAATCACTATTGCAACATGGTATTCATCGAAATGGCTATAAAGTTTTCCGAGTCATTTCGCAAATACATAACAAAAATATGGTAATGGCACCTTTGTTTTCAAAACGTTACGCTTACTTAACTATATCAACATACTAGATCTATCATCATTTATAACCAGTACTAAATTGATGAATTCTAGTGACCAATTCCTTTGTCTATAACTCTCAACCTACTCAAACCTACACCTCAATTAATACTTCTTTAACTATCACATTAAAACGTCATTTATTCATCACATATCGTTACTTATACAACGTCTGATTTCTTCTTACAGTACCTGTCTGAGAAATCTGGAGAAGTGACCAGCGTGGAGTGGGCCTTGGCAGCTGCTGGTGAGACGTCCTGGGCACCGTGGAGACGCGGAGGCCTTTACTCCGTGAGGGTCCGGGCTCTGACCTCCGCTGGACCTGGTCCTCTATCTACCCCTATTAGTTGTCGGACTCCGGATGATAGTAAGATTAAACTCAAACTCAAATTCCGTATAAGTTCAAATATACTACATTCATTTAAAGCCGGAAAACGTTTTACAAATATCGTTTAGGTACGCATGAAGAGTATTCTGTAATGTAGACTATGTTTACAGATTGTAGTCAATTATTTTATTTCGGTGTCGTGATTGTATAAAAGAAAATGGAGGATCCGTCATATCTGCCTATCTCTTTATAGAAAAACGGGCGTAACAAGCTTTTGTATGTGTAAAATGATATAGATGCCAATGATCCACGTATAAATCCATGCCTCTTCTTCGCAAAGAAATAGGCACAGAGAAATCGCCTCCTTGAAGTTTTACTAATGATATCCGTATTTCATATTCCAGTACCAGATGCACCAGAGGACATCCGTGTTTTCAGTGACGTGGAAGAAAGCCTTGTGGTCAGCTGGCTCGCACCAGCGCAGCCTAACGGCCACATCACACACTACACTGTTTATTACAAGCATCATGGGTATGTACTATGTATCTCGTAAATTTGTAGTTCAAGAATTGTTTATAGAAAAAAAGAGGCAATATTTATTCATTGTCACGCAAGACAGCTAACTATAGACATGGCAATATTTATTGAAGCAAAAGCTTACGTTTTCAAAAATAATAATTTACCGTAGCTATCATTAGCTACAGTTAATAATTGTTTTTGCGTTTTACTTCGATTCCTAGTAAATCTCTCCTTGTGTCATAGTTGTAGTAATTCAGAGTAAATGTAAAGTTCATCTTTTGATGAATAAACAAGTATTTACTTACCTAACTTAATAATGTATGACGGTACAATAAGCAGGATCTTAATAGACTATTCTCTTTCATCAATACTACTCTCAAGAAATACTACCCCAACCATTCCGTAAACATTCCAGGATGGGCCAGCAATCTCAGCAGCAGCTAGCACCAGCTGATGATGCAGTGGATCTGTGGGTGCGATTGAAGTCCATAACCCTTGGTAGGAACTATGACATCTGGGTGACCGCTTCCACTTCTGTTGGCGAGGGTCGCGCGTCAGCTGTGAGGACTGCATCTACTCAACATAATGGTAGGTTACATTATATACATATGTGTAGATCAGAAATGAGATGACAGGGTCTAAGATGGCAACCCTCGGCGAAAAGAGGTGAAGGAAATGTAGATTAAGGAGGGAACACGTTCACAACCTCCTATTTTATCCTAATTCATCGAGTTATCGAGTTTAAGCTTTTATTGTTGTGAAACTTGTAAACACTTACGTTTTTGGCAACTAAGTATTTTTTAAGAGATTTTCGTAGGTAGTTTTGACAATAGACTGCCTTATAGCATAATCCTACAATATACTTTTTTATGTAAGTATATACAGTTGTTAAACTGCCTATAATTACCACTTAAATAAGTAATACTTCTCTTGGTAATAATAGAGTAAATCTGAGAAAAATTATGTATTCCCTTTTAAATTCTGTATTCATTTTATAAAATTATGTATTCCCATCTAAATAATGTATGCATTTTATATGTAATTTTTTTTATCAAATCCTTTATATACGAATATTTCATTAAACCTTTCTTCAACATTCCAGCCCCAGCTCGCATCATATCCTTCGGTCGGGTGTTGCAAGTGAGTGAAAACAGTAAAGTGGTACTCCGATGTCGAGCAGTAGGACCAGGGGTCAGGGTACTCTGGACGCAGGTGGGACAACGTACTCCAGTGCTTCAGGATCCAAGGATTGACCAGCGAGGGGATGAACTCTGGATTGATAGTATGTATTTTATATAAACGCATGTTTTCTGTGGCAATAAGACTTGAATTTACCATCGGATCGCTACTATGATTGATTATAATAGGTTGAATTTTATTAATAGACTCTTTGGATTCTTTTTTTATTCTATTCTTTCAGAGAACGAATATTTTTTATTTTGTTGAAATATTGCATTTTGGAATTTGCTACCACGTGGATAAGAACATTTTGGAGCAATGTTCTGCCTTTTAATCGCATTTGCTCTCACTCTCCATAAAGACTACAGCAAAAGCAATTATATTGTTTTTAATACTTAACGTGTTATTTCTTTAAGATATAGATTCTTCACTAGCAGTGAACTATTCCTGCTGGGCCCGCAATGCGTGGGGCGAAGACAGGGCAGAGTGGGGATTGGTTCTGAAAAGGAAACCAGCAGCTCCACCAGTCCCCACTATCTTGTCCCCACCACGACCATCAGCGCTTATTCTTCAGTGGCTTCCTGCCCACCAACGGGGAGTCAGTCGTCAGATGAATGATCATGATTATGTGCATTGTAAGTTGTGGTATTTATTTATGTTTGGTTTATTTTATATGTACAACGTTGGATACTCAAGTTGGGTGAGATTCAGGGTGTTTTAAATCCATCTTCTTTATTACTGAGTAGGTAGTGTTTACAAATTAACACCATAGTTTATGGTGATGATGATTATTATTGAACTTAATATCTCTACATAGTAACTTAACATCTTAAGCCATTAACAAACATTAATAACTCATCTAAAGACACCAAATTATTGTATTTCCTCACCATATTTTCTCTCACTCACATACGTTGAAGACATCCATACAAACCCTTAACTCCAAAATTTTCTTTCCAGCATACAAAGTGGAGTGGCGTCGCACCGGCCATGAATCGTGGCAGTCACTGCGAGTCTCTGGCGAAAGGAGAACGTTGGCTCTAGAGGGCCTGGTCTGCGGATCCTCGTACGCAGTGCGGCTCAAGGCTCTATCTATTGCTGGGGAGTCAGAGTCCTCGACTGAACTGATTACCAGGACGCTTGGTGGACGTATGTTATTATTACAATATTAGACTTAATGGTTGAGACTGTAATAGAACAGAAATTAGAGTGCTTTACGGTATATCGTAATAAATGATAAAGAAAAATGGATATGTTGTGATTAATGGGAGATAATAAGTAAATTACAAGGCAATGTTTTTCTTAGCAAATTATCAGTCAAATAAACTTAAGACATAAAAATTCACGGCAACCAATTCTTGAAGAGTAGTTCAATTTACCATCTCCGAAAGGCACTTAGTCAATGTTACACGTAGCAACCCTTATCCCTGATCTGTGCCTACTTCTCTACAGGGAATCAATCGTGATGTGTATGTGCATATGTATGTATGTATGTATGTAAATTTTATACTTCTATAGTCTTCATATTTTCTCACCAGCCCCCATTGCTGCCAAAGACAAGCATTTGATCTGGACCAACAGTACCTGTCTCCGTCTAAACCTACTCGCGTGGGACAGTAACGGATGTCCTATCACGTCATGGGTGGTAGCATTGAGAGCGTTCGAAGAAGTGGGATGGAGAACTGTGGGTCTAGCCACTCTTCCTTCTTCCACTATTGTCTGTGATCTTCCATCGGCCACTTGGCATCATTTGCGAGTGAGAGCGGAGAGTGATTCTGGGACTACGACTGCGTTTTATCATTTTGCTACACTTACGCAGTATGGAGGTATGTTTTAGCTCATATTTATTTACAATATGATATTCCGACAGTACAGAATGTAAAAGTGGTTATGTCTGCTTTGCTTTCTATGTCTCAATAAAGGATAATAATTTCATAGTCGATTTTACTTATATTAATGATAAATATCATATTATCATTTC